>CAAKHC010004811.1:0-27984 GCA_901007825.1 Macroramphosus scolopax | reverse complement strand
CTTATCCGGTAACGAGAAACCCGATGCTTGTCCGATGCTGACTCGATGTAACTGATATGCCCCTGTTTACATGAATTTGCATAACCCAGATCTTGTCCGGTAGTTGTCTTGTACGATGCTAATTACTGCATGTAACCGCACTGATTGTGTCAACAGATGATCCACTAATGCTGGGCCTGTTTGGTGCACTGTAATCAGAGAATAAGCCTGCACTAAACTGGCCTGGGTTCCATCTTCACTCAGAAACAGATGACTCTCCATTGCGCCAAGAAAAGCATGCTGAGCGAGGCCTGCAGGTTAACTGGCTACATGGCTGACAATAGTTGTGCATGGTGTTACAATGTAAATGCGAGAGCCTGGATGTGTGTGTGAGAAGGCAAACACAGATTTAAGCTGAAGAAGAACATGTGTGTTTTTAGTATGCATAATAATATGGGTTTTCTCACCTTGTGGCAATGGTGCACGGCGGAAACTATCTGTCTGAAGAAGTGTCGTGTCTCTCTCTCGCTTAGGCGCCGCCGCTCGCTGATGTAGTCATACAGTTCTCCTTTGCTGGCATACTCCATCACGATCACAATCTTGTCTTTGTTCTCAAACACTGAAATCATAAGAAAACAATTGGACACAGTCCATCAAGATCTACTGTCATTAAATGTATTAACAAAAAGGGAGATGGGAGGATAACTTGGTATAAATTGAAACGACTTTATATCGTGTGTGTATGATACATTTACATTGGTGTGTAAAAAGCAGAGCAACATTTTGGAGGAGGACTCCAAATTCCAGAGGAGCACATAACATCTCTACTTATCTCCAAGGATTACATCACCCAAACCCCACCTCATGTGACTGGCTGCTTCACAACATAGCAGGGAGGGCCTGCTAACTCAATCAAGCCCACAATTCAGAGACCAAAGTGAGTGCGGAGGAGTGAAAACAGAGACAATGCAGGAACAGAACTGAGGAAAGAAAGTGTTCTCAGACAGGCGGTCCCCTAATGCGTCAAGAGATGCCCTTGGCACATCGCACTTCAACTTCGCATCGTGTCCCCACATTTGTCAACACACTGCCATATTTCTTACCAACATACTGAGCCTCCAACTGACAGGAAAAATCACATAAATAATTCTGGAACACGTAAGTAAAGTGACTAATTCCACGTGAGAATATGGCTGATGATGTGATATTCATGTCCACTGTTATTTCATGTTTCACTTGTTCATGTGGTTTACTGCATATTCCACAAGAAAATACTAAGAATAAATGAAATATAATGATAGGACACAAAGCTGGATAAAACACAAGTTTTCAAATTGAAAAACGTTATAGTTTTTAATAAAAAAGTATCAGTGGGATTAATGATGATGTGTTACTCATACTGTAGAAAGCTTTCACATTATTTAAGTATTATTGTAATGTGCACTATCCAGCTGCACCTCACCAAACATATCATTCTGTGTCAGTATTTAGCCTTTTGCTGTATAATTTGAACTTGGCAACATGCTTCTCTCCCAGTGCCTTGGCATGAAGGGAATGAAAAAGGTTTGGCAGACAGCAGAGGAGAGAGAAAAAAGACCAAGGGAATACTGAGAAGATGACAACAACACAGTCAGCCATGATGGTCCTTATTGTGTGGGTTGATTTTCCCACACAGCAGGGTCACCGGGGGTGAGGGCCTCTGCTTTCTGCACCCTTGAGTGAGCACCTCCATAGTTTGTCACACTACTTTCCTCACCCCCCCTCCCAGGGTCCTTTTAAAGATATAATCCTCTGCAAAAACACACAGTTGCTGAGTGATGGTAATGCTCCCTGATTGTGACTGTCTGGTTGCTCGGGAAGTAGCAGACGGATGTAATCCAAGCACACAGGAGGATTGAGCAGATTCGGCCTTCTGATTGGTGGACAGAGCATTGACCTGGGGTGACATCCGCAGTGACCTGTGGAGGAGTGTACTTGGAGAAACAATTCTCAGCTTGCACTCCCATTCACCTTTGCCCTCCGGTGAGTAAAGTAATTACCTGGCTTACATAACCTGGGTTCGTTACAGCCCATTCAGTGCACCAGCCAATGCTATAGCCTGGGCTTTGTTTACGGGTCATGCCCTCACATCCAACTGATTAGCACCTATTGTTCGATCGCCGTACATTGATGATTGACTGTTGCAGCAGCCTAAAGAGAGGAGGAGCTGATGCATCCAATAAAAAGAAAGTACTAAAAAGTTATGTTGAGGTTGTGCGTTTTTGTTAAATTGGCCTTATTAGCTCAACTTAGCTAGCCTTGCAAAAGATAACCACAGGTTTGATTACTATCCGGGTTTCTCTCATACTTCGTGAATGCAGTATAATAAATATAATACAACTGTGGTTTTTCAGCCCTATGAAGGATACTTATTCTTTCGGTCACTGCTCAAAACTTGTGACGATAGCTGAGAGGTGCAGCCAAAATAGATTATGAGAGCTGTGCCTTTGGGCTCATGCTAACACAGTTAGCCTTTCCTTGTTTCCTATGATAGAAGTGGTGACCAGGCCTTTCTTACCCCTGTTGATTCGGCATGTGGAATATGAGGCACTAGCTTGGCTTCAATGTTAAACATAACACGCATAAGCACCACGACATAGGTCTCTGCATCTATACATTAAAGGCAGGGTACTAGGGTACATAGTTGTACCGAGGAGCACATTAAATGAACTACACAGCATTTTGATTTATGCAGAAAACGAGCGTAGCAAGGGAGTGGTGAAAATCAATGTCCATACACACATCTGGTTTTGCTTTGCTTCACACAAGGCAGTTAGCAGGGACTATTGAAGAGGGTGTTGCCGGATACACAGATCTGGGGGCCTCCTATATATCTCTAAAGCATGGCTGGGTGGAGGCCAGGCCACAACAGTAAGCGTTGTGTTTGAGGGGAAACACCAAAGATCAATGAGTCTTGTCAAGTGTGTTGGTGGAGTAGGCACTTACACGCAAAGGAACATACATGCTCACATGCTCATTGGAGTTTAGAAAGCTGTGTTCTTTTAATCATTCAAGACACACAAACCCAGCTGCACTCCAGCCCTCCAGCTGACTGCTGGCATGTGTCCATGACAAATAGTGCTGTTTGTCCCATATACACTGCCGATAACAACCTGGGACTTTGAACAAAGGACAGTGGGTAAGCCAGTTTGGGCAGTGGCACACAACCGGCTGCCATTGTGCCAGAGCAGCTGTCCTGAAAAGCGCATTGAAAATGTTGCTTTGTTGACACAGGCATAAATATAGTCATGAGTCACAAATCATATGAAACCAACTCACGCGGCTGCGCTTTGTGACTTTAATTGCTTGCATATATGTCTAGACCCCATTACAAGAGATGATTAATCGCAAGCAATACGTTGAAGGAATTCAATGGGAATTGTTCAACCTTTACACTTGCCATTAATTCTAGCTATGTCATCATCCAAAAAGGTTAAGGTCATTCAAAAGGACTCATTTGAAAAAAAGGAGGTCCCAAAGAGTAAGAATGCGTGCAGTCTATGTTTGCCTTGAAGGCTTTGATAGTCAGAAAGTTGCTTCCTGGGATAGATGGATGTTGACGTAGCTGCAGGAAAGGCTTAAGGCCTTTCCTTCATCTGCATACAACTGGACAGGAGTCAGACAGTGTGCAGGCCTGGGTGAAAGAGGTCAATCCCATCTCTTCCTAGATGTAAACACACAATACCCACACTTATGGAAGCGCACACATATTTAAAAACACGCTCAAAAGTACAGTCTGGTTCCCAGCTGCAGTTGTCTCTGAGTATCAGCAGATGTCTGGCCCCGAGATCAAGACCAGAGAAGACAGAAGACGGGACCTCTTAGATGTGGAAGAGGCAATCCCTTAGAAAACCAACCCTCTGATATACACACTCTTTAAACACGCACATGCACATGCACATGCACGTGCATTCGGAGAGATCCAGTCACAAACACACTCAAATAGTTTGAGCATTAAATTTAATTGATTTCCTTTTGTCAGTTCATCTAACTTATTGAACACATTTCTGCTTTTAACTAACCTACTACAATTTCTTGGATCCAGGTTACCAAATAAATTAATTATAAATCGATGCTTCATCTTTATCTGAGTGCACACCATCAAACCCTTCCAGGTTTTATGTGTGTGCAGGTCATACACAGTGTGTTCAACTTGTCATGTGTGCACGTATATTTGCTAACCAAGCGACAATCCCTCACCTTCATATATAGAGATGATGTGTGGGTGGCGGAGTGATGACATGATCTCGATCTCTCTGCGGATGTGAACCATGTCCTGGTCATCCTTGATCTTCTCCTTCCGAATGGACTTGATAGCCACCTGGAAAGACAGATGACAATTTCATTACATGACTTATTGAAAAATAACATTAAGATTTCATTGTTTATAAAAGCAGTTTTTCACTATTTTGAATGGATCTGCCCAAGAATTCAATGAGTCCTTCCTTGGCCCATGCTACACCCCTCCAATAAGTTCAATGGAATAATCCTGCTAACAAACACACAAACAAACTCACACAAACGTACATACAAATGAAGGTAAATTACCTCCTTGGTGGAGGTAATAACCATGATTAAATCTGGAAACAACAATTACCACAGAGAAAAAGGAAAACATTGCAACACAATGACAATCCATAATTTCTCTTATCAGTGAACTTTAAAATGCACACGGCTACTGCTTGACATACGGCGCCACATGTGATGCCTGTACTAGGAAAACATGTGAGCCAACTCAGCATGCGGGGACATTTTCGTTAATAAACTCAATGCACTTCAACAAACAAATGAAGTGACCTCACCTCTCAGCGGGTCTACTGAGACAGTGTGGCAACCTTTGACCTTATCACCAGTCCTTTCTGACATGAGAGCAAGATGAGTCAGAAGCAGCGGCGTCTCACAGAGTGTAATTTACTCAGTCTCTGTTCAGTGTGAGACTAAATGAAGGTGCTCTCTTTGAGAAAACAACGTGGCATGTGGTGCCTTAATGGAGGCTTGTTCTCCTCAGGTCTTGAGACTATATTTAACCAGGTATGACTCAGAGTTTGAGCTGTGTCTATGATCCTGGACCCTAACCCCTTTGAGATCAGATGGTAGATTCACATGGTGAGTCATTGGGGTTTCTATAGCAACATACTTTTTTTGGAAACGCTGTGTTTAGAAGTAAGTCAGATGTCACCGATTCAACAAAAACAGACGTGTTTCCCTATTTTTAATGATTCAAATAAAGAACAGATAATGGCCTGCATTTGAGAGAGCCTGAAAGATGGCCTGCTGGGAGTTTTATGGCGGAATCTGGAGAACGAGCAGTGATTGAGTACGCGATGTCTCCCTGACTTGCCAACAGGCCTGCTACAGGAGGATCAACAGTCAACCACTGCAATTGTCCTGATCATTTCTCTCATTCATGGCAATGCCACCGGTGTGACAGGATGCACTCAATTCTCTAGCCAATGCTCTCTTTCAAAGAGAGGTTAGCGACCTAGTCCAAATAAACCAATCGAAAGTATACAGTCTAGCACATGTCACTATAATTGTAGCCTAAACATTCTGGATTGAGTCCTGGGTTTCCTTTGATCAGGCCTGTATAGAGTCTGTTCATTTGTTGGTTTAAACTTTTGTCCTCTCCTGGCTAAGCAGTAGTAGTCTGCGGAGCCCAGCTTCATTCCATGCAGCAGAAACCACAGGCAGTAGTGAGTGCCAAGCTAATTACCGTGTACATCAATAAAAATAACCCCAAACCGGAGTAGTTCTCTTCCAGAGCATGCCTTGATTACATAGGATTTAAAGAAATGATACTATAATAAACAAGATGGGGTCCAGAGGGGTCCACATGCTGTGTTCATAATTAGTACAAGTTGTTTGCGTTTTAACTCTGGTGTTTTCCTTTACCTCATCAGATTTAACAACATTTTATTTTTGATAATGAAATGTGCTTAACATTTTGGATTTCAGTGTTAAGCAGTGCAGCAGACGGGGAGTCAGCCTCCTGATGCCGATCTTTCAATTCAGGACGTCACTAATTTAGGAAATAATTGAGCAATGACCTGTAGAAGTTGCATGCAAAGACAAAGTCTCTGTATGGCTACAGCCGAAAACCAAAATTGTCTTTTCTCTGAAACGGGTAACAATCATGTTTTAACTCCCTGTGATCCTAATTCCACACTGTATGCTAGCTCGCTCAATAAGCTAACTCTCCCACTGTGGCCTTGACACAGTATCTCTTGTGAATCTCCTCCTGTTCTCCTGCCCTGACCCCGATGTGGATCATTAAACAGGACTTCAGATCAGCCACTTGCCAGCTGCCTGGGCTGGCTGACACAGCTACGCTTGTCCTTAAGTGGTTCCCTATTACTGTCACTCACAGTAAACAAGCGCTGCCCACGCCCGCTCCGCCAGGTATGGGGCCGGCCTCATCTGGGCCCCCTACTTGTTTGCGACAGTTTGTTTGAAGTGAAAGTCCATGTTTCGCTTCACTGGAGCCTGACATCTTCGAGCTCTTTCTCAGGCCATTAAAATAGATGAAGGATTCATCCCCAGCTCACCCATCCCTGCACATTCTGAAGATCATGATCATCTGCCCTGTTTGGAGTCCGAGTTTTTTTTTTTTGGAGAGCTTGTCACTTTTCCAGAGGACTTTATTCTCGACACAGCCAGGAGTCATAATACCTCATCAACAGCACCACATATAGCAGAGGAATGTCAGTGTTTTCCCCTCTCGCGTACCTCTCCAGTGGATCCATTGTTGAGGGATGATGTAATCTGGTGCTCATATAAGCTCATATTATATGACTCTGTTACCCCTTTAGAAGAGGCTGTCCTTGTTATGGTGGTGGGGTTCCCTGTGTCTCTGTGCAAACTGCACACCCTCCTACGCGTCTGCGATGGATCGCCACGTACAGGATATTAACCCTCCCCTCAAATCTCATATCCTGCTGCGGACGGCCTTTCATGTGTCACTTGCTCTCAGCACAACCTTTTCACTATAATCATCTAGATGGCATTCACTATATTAGGAAACACATACTGTCTGCCGGTCTCAGTAGTATACAAACGAAACACAACTAGACACATGCACACAACACAAGAGCTTGTGCATGTGTCACTGTGATCTCTATGATCTATTGCACTTGATTCAGTTCTGGATTTCCCCTTGCCTGCCAAGAAGTATGTTGCACTTACATATGGCTTTGGAGTTTAAAGCAGACAGTCACTCAGTTCCACTTTCACTGACACTCTGAATGTGCCCACATATAATCAATCTTCCTCAAGTGCCTCCAGTTCATTCGACTCATGTGCACACACACACACAAAACCTCCAGTTTATCTTCTCATTCTGCTCACTCTACTCTTCCATTTGGTTTGTGGCATGAACAAGGAAAAGGTACAAGGACTTAAAAATTATTCAATAACATTCTCACCGCATAGCCATATCGTATGGACACAAGGGACTAATGGGTCAGAGGTCAAGTAAACTTAAGCAACGCAGTATTAGACATGAGCGGCCCATGACATGACCGGGATTCATGCTCTGTGATTTCTGCCGGTGCTCCGTGATTCTCCAAGGGCTTCCATCACATAAACAACCTCACATGTGAAGCACAGTGATGCAAAGAAGCATCCTGACATCCTATGTTGAGTCTGAAGACGTTGTCGAAGAGAATGTAGGTGAAACATTAGGTCACTGAGTTCTGTAATGAAAAGGGATTTGTTTCAGCATCTTCAGTTTGCATGCACTCTGTTTACGAAAAGTTTGGCAAGGAGATGCGTTTTCTAAACATCAGTACGAGCAAAGAAATTAATATTTATAAAACCGTGAAGTAATTAAGTGAAAGCAAATGTTGAATATTCTTCAACTCAAGCACTATCAACAGACAGCAAGGCCGGTGCAATGCTAATACTCAGTAGGAAAGCATACTAAAGAGTGGACAAAAAGCCATGTTGCCTAGAGAGAGTAAGCACTACTGGAATTGAAACAGTGATGATATCATTTGCCAGGAGCTATGAAACCATTGGGGGACATTGTTGACCTATATTAAGTTTCCTCTGAGCATTCTCTGCACATGGAAAGTTCCTCATGTCCTGCCAGGTTGGGTACAAGGGTCAGATTTTGCCACATGTGGAAATGTTCAGAGATATGTGCCAGACTGCAAGGACATAGCTCTTAGGTTCGAGACAAAACAGCAGATGGTTAGTTTCCTATGGCAGTTTTTTCATAAAGAAAAAGAAAGTGATGAACTGCAAACCCCCTGCAACCACACAGCAAAAATATAAACAATAGTTCTACTACTACTAGTATGTTTGAGGGGCTGGTTGCACAATGCCTTTGGGGTCACTGAAGGCGCATCAGTCAGTCAGTAGCCGGATTTGCACTCCAGCATCCGGTCGTGAGGCCGTGCATAGGACAAGAAGTGTGCAGCCACAACTCTCTGGCCCCATGGGTCTTGTTGAGCATGGGGGGAATCCCCAGCGGGGGAAGCGCCCGCACGCCCGCACGCACACACACACAAAACAAAACAATGATGGCCAACGATGTTAAGCCATTTACGAACAGCGTGCATGTATTACAAGGACTACATGACGGCTCACCTCTCTGCCGGAGTGACGCTCAATGGCCTTCTTGACTTTGCCATAGGTGCCTCTTCCCAGTGTCTCCAGCAGCTCGTACCGGTGTTTGAGGTTGTGCTTGTGGTGGTGTTTCTTCACGCCCGAGTTTCTCCTTCCATCGCTGCTTGCCGAGGTCTCCTCCGGTGAGGTGCCGGCAGGTAGTGTTGGAACTGGAACCGGAGGGGATCGGTCACCCCCCGCCGGCTTGCCCTCAGAGGTTTGGCTTTTCTGGGCATCGGGGCGGCTTTCCCCCCGTTGGGGCGATAAATAAGCGGTTTCCATCTCACAAGGGAAGTTTTCTAACAAGCTTCCCGAAGTTAAATACGTCAAACCAACTACTCAAGACAAATTGATAATATAATACTTATAGGCCTAATAATAATAAATAAATAAATTACAAGGAATAACGCGCAGCCTACTTGTCATACTATTACATGTGGAAACAAACATTTCCAGATTGTCTTGGTTGATCAATTAACTCTGATCAAAGAAAAGAGATTACCCTTACTCATTTATGTTATTATCGCTATGTAATCAGTCTAATAACGGATTAAGCATAACAAGTCTAAAAAGGACATTATCTGTCTATAATAATAGTCTTATCACTGGATATCTATTACATCTAATGCCAATAAGGTAATATAATACTAATTCAGATTTCGACAGCAGGTTGCATGCCGGAAGCTGAATCCACTTTCGATTTAAAGATGATATATAAGCTATAATGTATGTCCAATAAGATAAAAATGCCTAAAACATGGTCGGACAACCCCTCAACCGAGCTGTGGTTAATTCTGGTTCGTTCACATTATCTAGTGTCCTAAATGCTGCCAACATCACCGAGTCACATCTAAAAGGCGAGAAAGCTGCGACGAAACCGGCGTTTTGGATGAAGATGACCCTCATTTTGTCCACGGCCCAGGTTGCTCCTCATTCATCTGGACTCATCTGTCTATTGTGCGACTGCGTGCTCCGTGCCCTGGTCGACGGTAGAGGTGCGCTGTGATCGGACACTATCTTAAGCTGAGACGATTTGGATATTGCCATGGTCGTTTTGCTGCGCCCCTTCTTCTTATCCTTCTTTTTCGTGCCCTTCTCGTTTCTCCCCTTTTCTCTCTCTATCCTCAACGTGACAGGCTGTGAATAAGAAATGCGAGAGGATCGGAGTCTGGAGGCGGGGTTTACGCAGACCTCCTCCTTCACTGTCTTTTCTCTCCCCCTCTCTCTTTTGTGCTCTCTTCCCTTCTCGCATCTCTGATATGCCTGCAGTTGATCAGGGGCGTAACTGGGGATAATGTGCGCAGGAGCTGCACCCCCCCATGTGGACTTTCTCGAATATAAACCCTTGAAAATTACCTCTGCCAAGATGGTTTCCATTTGTTTGACTGTTTCAGAGATAACATCATTATTAAAGGTGCATTTCTTAGATGACCTTAACAGGCTAGCGGTGCATATTTCATACTCCAAACCAACAGAGGGCATCCGACCAGTGGAAAATTGGAATTGTTCGTCCTTATTAAGTAAATATGTAAATGCTAACTTCCAGAAATTAGTTTCTTCCATCGTGTGGCTGACCTGGGCTGCTGTGCTACAGTGACTTGTCACTTTGTGTAGTGCTCTACAGTGAGTTAAATCCCGGTAGTCGCTAACAAAGATATAGAAACATAAGATACCTTGTTCATGATTTAACATGCCTCTGTGAGGTAGCCATATTGGGGCGGTCAAAATTTGCTAAAAGCATTACTGTTGTGGTCTGTTTCAAACTGTAATAATGAGGGCTGGACCGCAATACCGCTGCTCCACTGATCACTACTCTGCAGACTGTGAAAATGACATCACATGTGCAATATGGTAGCGCCCATATCTGGAATATTTAATCCTAATTGTTGTACATTAGGATGAAGTTGAGTTGTGCTGTCCAGATCAACTATCAACTATCGCCTCCTCAGGAACAGAGTGGAATTACAAGAGAAGACAGACTCGTGCTACCTTGTTCAGGCCCTAACAAATTATCGCTTTAAACATTCTTAAATTATTTGCAGATGCTGGGGTACATGGGCACACTGGGATAAAAAAAAAAGCTCATATAACACACCCATATATAGAGAGACACTATCTCATGCTACATGGTCACTTGGTCACAATTTTCAGGAGTGTTTCATTGATGAACAGTGCTAAAGGGGGTTGGCAAACAGGTCAGTAATGACATAAAGAAAAGAGAAGTAAAGCCTTTGAATGCAGAAAACATTTAATATGGATGATATGGCCTTGAGTAAAGGCAACTAATGGACATATCTAACAATATGTGTATTGAGTCAGATCTGGATCCAAAAACCTTTTAAATGTTTGTATTGTTCCAGTAGCAGACAGCATCTGTGGAAAACAGAGGTTATTGAAATTACAAACACATCTTGAAACATGTAAAAATATGTTATGTTCTATATCATTAGTTCTTTGTGCTGCAACTAATAATTATTCTACATAATATATTTCATTTTGTTTATTTACTATAATGTATTTGATACATTGATTATTAAGTAAAATAGTTGGGAGATCATTTATATTATAAAGTTATTAATTATCTCCTAATTATTTTTCTCAATATTCAATTGTTTGATACGTAAAACAACAATTAAACAGTTAAAGATTGTCATGTTTTACAGCCAAATGTACTCAAACCAGCAGCAATCCCCATGTCAGAAATCCTGGAACCATCAAATGTTCAGCGGTATTTGATTGAAGAGAAATAAATAAAATCACTTATTCTATCATGAGAGTTGTTTGTAATCAGCTGGCTGCTGATCATCTTTTGATTTGTGAGTTTATAAATTTGTCTCCAAAGCTTTTATGTAAACATGCTTATTCCTTCAGTAAGGGAGGGACGCCAACTCTTCATAAAAAAAGTACTGGCACTGTAATAAGATACTGTGGCCAAACTCCTGTCCAACAATCAGATATGATTGACAGTAAGTCTGGACTACATAATCATTTCTGACATCATTTCTGAGCATTCATGGCATTCGTGTTATGAAACAGGACAAGTAGAGAACTCAGTTCGAGCTACACAGATAAGTATCTGATCTGATTCCTCCCTTGGCCTCGTTGCACTCTGCAGAGAAGACATTTGTTTTCTTGTGTTGAAAGAGTGCCAACACTGACCTCTGGTGGTGATACTTGAACAAACTTGGACAGCTACTTACATGCTACAAAAGGTAAATATATCTGCTCATCAAGGCACACTTTCCTCCAGTGTGTGGGTGCAATTTATATTCATTCCCGTATCCCTTAATTATGTCTTCCTGTCTTTATGTTGATTGTTAGCACGAATGTACCAAGACAAATTCCTCGTTTTGTGTAAACTTTACTTGGCAATAAACACGATTCTGATTCTGATTTCGATATCTAATTTTAGAACAGACGTGTTATTCACAAACTACATTTACAGCCTAATACACTAATGGAAATGTTTCCCTGCCACATCCCTTTGTCAGGTTTACCAAATTAATCATAGCCCCGCCCCTCCTTGTTACGGCGATCCAGCGCGCCCGCGCACGTACTCGCACTTGAGAAAGGTTTTGGATTTTGGCTTCGCATGAGCATGAGACAGGTGTGTATTATTGTTTTTGGTATTTTTGGAAAATCCAACTTTGTGTTTCATCATGTCATCATCCAGCGGTTTTTGTGAAATAATAATTTAATTATAGACGCTTTCATAGCTATTGTTAGCTCGCGTTAACTTCTAACTTTGCTGTGCTAGCGTAAATGTTAGCAACCGTAGGTAACCTAGCATTACTTTTTGCTCGTTTTTTTTCAACATAAATGTATAGTTTAGTAGAATATAGCCTAATGTGCTAACAGTATATATATCTTACGTTAGAGTGCATACCATTTTAATTGAGTAAAATGCTTCTCTGTCCTTTTTTCTTAGTGTCGTTTGCTTGCCACTTGACCATTTTTGCAAAAATGCTAACTGCTCTGCGGTTTTTGCTCTCTAAACTGGTTTCTCCGCTGTGGAGGACGGTAAAGGTGGATGAAGACGGCATTTTTTCCGTGGCACTAGGTAAGTTCCGACCATATACAGGTAGATAAAAGTATTCGGTCTGTAACGTTATTGTTAGGCGCATTAAACACACTCTTCGGTCTCTGCTTACCAGGCTCGGAGGACATCCGACACATTCTGGACGGCGTGGTAACACAGCTGTGCCTCGACTATGGCATGATAGACGATACCGTCTACTTCACTAACGGAGAAGTGTTGGGTGGGGTGCTGCTGAAAGAAGGGGACCTGGTGAACTGCATTGCAGTACGAGATGGTGTCCAAGGGGGCTGGAAAGCTATTAGGGTGAGAAAACACTTTACTTACAACTCCCTTCAATTTTGTTTTTCTATATACAAAAAAGGACTAGCAGATAATACGATTGCACATGTGTCATCTATATTTATCAAACGTTAGATATCTTTAGCCCTTGATATGAATTAAGCCAAATACTGAATTTATTTTTCCTCCAATTCTTTCAAGTAGGTGAACTAGGAGGGCACAGAGAACAGAGACCTCCACCAAGGCCGATGGCCCATCCTTCGACTATATGCAGTTCCGCAACCGGAATGATCATATGTCTTTATATATTTCCAAAACATTTAGCAATATGGCAAAATGTGCTTCTACATGATTTAATCATCATCTTTATCTTTATCTTCATCATCAACTCATCTCATCTATATGTAGGATATGTTTGGTTGTGTATTCCCTAAAATTTAATTCAAATTTCAGATCGCTTTGTTAAAGGAAAGGAAAATCAGCCTAGTAGTTTTGCATAATCCTGATGTGAAAGTAAACAAAACAAATGGCAAGGGAAATATAATCTTCTTGGGGAGGCCATCATGATGAGAAGGTTAGTTTTGTCAGATATTCACCGTTTCATCATGTCTTTAAGGTGGAGAAGAGTTCTGGTACGTGGGAGGATGGAGCTTCAGGAGAAGATGACAGTACGAAGCTGTGCCCCCTCATTGGCACAGTCACGTCATGTAATGGAGATGGTGGCTTCATTAACCAGACCACGTACTTCCCACGCTCCAGTCTTTGGGAAGGTGATTGTACCCTCTGTGCTTTACACACTAAATTAGTGACAGCTTGACCTCCTGATGCTTTGAAAACGTACGTTGTCTAAACTCACAGCGGTCTTTTGGTCCCAGGAATTGGCTGCATTATTCACTGATTTAACAGCTACCCATACTTTTCCAGTTCCTTTTTAAGCTCTCAAATTGAGAGTATATTTGACCCTAAAATTTCCTCGCAGTCCGCTGAAGGCTGATGTTATCTACCTGCCTGTTGGCACTCTTTGTATATTTCCTTAAGGTTTTGAGCCAGTGAAAGGAGACTGGGTCCAAGCAAAATATTTCATCAATCCTACAAAGTGGACCACAGAGGCTCATTCTGTGGCCCCTTTACGGTATTGCCGCCTAGACCAGGTAACTTCATCCTTGAAAGTTTTAGGCTATACAGTATATATTTATATGATCTTTAGAGTAAAGTCCAGTGCTTAAATTTAATTTGCAAATTGTATTCTGATTAATTTTAGACGGTTAAACTTAACTTAACCTAATCACATTGACCAATATTAGAAACGACTCCTGACTGTCCCTGTCCACTGCATGATTTTCTGTCTCCAGGTGTGTGTGACCAGTGTGTTTGGTAACAGTGGTGTGGTGGACGACAGCGTGTTCTTTTGCCTGGACTCTCTACTGCTACCTGCCGACTACCAGCCTTTGCCAGGGCACCAGGTCAACCTGGTAATGGTGGAGAGCAGTCAGTCCATCTACAGTTGGAGGGCTCTGTGTATTGCACCGTGCCTTCAGGGGTATTACCCATATTTAAATATTTTTTTTGATGTGTAAACGTCTATTTCAGATTTGTTAAATTTGTATGTGACTGATTTAATGCAGATCATTAATTCTGTGTTATGGTGTTATCTTTGCTGCAGATTGAATTCACCTGCAACTCATCTCCCAAAGGCTGAACTCGCGAGCATCTTGGAAAACAAAGGAGGGCTGGATGTAACTGACTATGGACAGTTTAAGGATTTGATGATCGGAGAGAAAGAAGACTTGGTGCTGTGGATACAGTGAGTGACCGAAGAAGTAAAACAATGTCAACATTCCTATTGTAAAAGGAAATTTAAGAAAAAAATACAAGTAACCAAAATGTTCTTATGTTCTGTCTGGCTGTAGTCTTCTGGTCTGTTGGTTAATATGCTTTTGTCAGACCAGAAATCGAATTGGTCGGACAATCGCCAGTATTACTTTAATAGTTACTTTAATTGGTATATCAATGATTTAACAGTTAACAATGAATGGAGCTGTCAGTCTCACTACGTACAGTTGACTGAGGCTGCTCCCCTGTCAGGCGCATCAGCCACAGCTGTCCCCTCTGCGCATCATGTCATCGATTGGAACAAGTGGGCCTTTGTGTTTCCCTCAACTACAGTCTTACTAATCCTTTTCTTCAAAGACCTGCTTTGTGGTTGAACTGTCAGGTCTGTCAATACAGCAGTTTTTGTAGGACAGGAGCCTTGACTGTTGTCATCTTTGCAATCTTCATTAAAGCCACATGCCTTTTCTTTTGGTTTGCCCTCAAATATGATAGAGAACAAGAGGACCGAATAGGTCAGCTAAAAAAAATACTGTTCTATATAATACTTCTCGTTCTCACCAAACAGGAATAAAGGTTCAGAAACGCACCGGCTGAAGTGCTGTGACTTCGCTGGCTGGGACTCAGAGGAACAATTCTCATTGAACTCTGTCAAAGTGCCAACGTACCAGAGACCGAAACAACAGCATTTGCAAGAAAACAACTCTGTGTCTGAGTCTTCTCCTGAGCCTTCAGAAAAACAAGTCAGCTGTGCGGAAGAGGTAGACAAAGTAAATGGCAAGTTTTTGAAGGAGACAATCCATTCTGCTGGTCTGAGGAGAGAAGAAAGAGAGGTGGATATTCTACCAGGAGACAGACTGTCTATTGGAGTGTCCTGTCAAGCAAAGTAAGTTATGTTTAAGCTTTTGTAGTGATGCTAGTACAAATTTAAGAAAGGAAGAAAAAAAATACTTTGGCTTCACCTTCTTCTGGGCATACTGAGTTCTACTTGTGTGTCAAGCATCTATAAGGTTCTTGTTAGTATGTTGTCTGTGCAGCTAAATTCCATTTTCGGGAAATTGCTCAGGAGCCTGGGAAGGTGTGCTGAGCTGTTGTTGCTGCACTTCTCCTCTTTCATCATCGGGAGGCGCCTGGAGGTCACTGTTGGTAGTGAAGAAGAGAACCTGCTGCTGCCCTCTGCTGTCTACTGTCCAAATGATGACCAGCCATTCTCACCAAAAACCTCTCATGTGATCACCGTCTCTGCTCCTAAAGATGCACCTAGGTACCAAAACAACTTATTACCTTGCTGCTCCGGGAAGAGCAGTGAGCTCTTAAAGTGTTGACCAAACCTACGTTCACATTTGCTCCATATTCTAGTCATTCTGCATTAGTCAGTCTCCATAAACATGAGCTAATGAAATCACTGTGTGATTTTTCCTTCTTTACCCTGAAATAACTTGAGGGAACAGTCGAACGTACAACTTATAAAATGCTTTTTTATGAGTTTGATTAAATATGGATGAAATTGTTTGGCCTAATTTTCAATATGTATCATTTGTTTCAAATTATTTTGCTGGACTTCTCCCTCTAGGCTTCCTAATCGGCGAATGCCGAGCTTCCTACCTTCATTTCCTGTACCTCAGGCTTTAAGAGACTGTATGGCAGCAAAGACCGATGTCCTGGTAGTGGAGCCCTGCTTGGGAGAGGTGAGAGTGACCACGACGAAGTTTCAATTGTTTTACCAGTTTGTAGAACATTGGGATTTGAACTGCTTATTTATTAAATTTTTTTGATTAATGGTTCATACAGACATGCTGGATAATGCCAGTAAAATTATGTTTTTAATGTCTCTAACTAAATGACTATCCTTTAGTTAGAGGACACAGATTATAATCAAATTGGCTCCAGGGGATGTAGTTCTATGTTTGAGAGTTTGCCTCCAGGGTTCATCTGAATCACATTTTCCTTTTACTTGCTGTGTCTGTTTGCTTAGGTGCTCTCACCATCCAACATACGTGCACGTTTCTCAGCTCTCCTCTGGCTGGAGGAGTTGCATGCAGAGATGGAACTGGGAGAATTCACAATCCATGGTGCTATTCTCAGGAAAGGATCTGTCTACCTGCACCTAGAGGTTCTCGGCTTGGCTGAGGGTAGACCCAGTCTCAATATAGGTGAGACATCATTCTCGGACTGCAAATGTTCATGTCGTGAGACATTTTTGTGATACTCGGGGAAACATCTTGACCCACTCACCTGCCCCTACAGGTGACAGAGTAATATTGAAGAAGTCAGAGAATCACGGTGCGGTAACGGAGTATGTCAGTAACGTCACTGAGGTAATGACATATTTCATACACTGAAGAATATTCTACGTTCTGTATAATGAGACATAACAACTCTTTGAATACTTATTTAAGGCTTGTTTTTGACGCAGATCAATGGTGACGATGTGAGTTTGAGAGTGAACTCAGACTTTCAGCGCAACTACCTTGGACAGCCACTTGATGTTGAGTTCTCTTACAACAGGTGAGAAAGAGGAGAGTTAGTTTTATCATCTTGGATCAAAGATGTACGAGTCAAAAAATGCCTTACTAATTTCCTTACTAGCAATATAAGCATTTTGACTGCTTCCATTTCCAGGTTGACCATGAGACGTTGTCACCATGCACTTGTGCAGACAAAACATTTTGCGGAAAGTAAGTGGACGTTTATTAGGATTTCTTTGAGCTTATAGAGCATGTTTTTACTGGTGTTTTACAGATCATGGAGAGGACAAGATCTAATTTCCAAGTGAAAAACCATAAAGATATTTGCAATAAAGTCCACTTTCAATATGCATGTGCATGAATGATCAGGTTGTTATGGTAGCTTGGATCTTGGGCAAGTGATTATAAACAGAGGCTTTTAAAAAATGATAATCTAGAAAGACCTCCCCTCTTCATTTCCAAAAGTTTACAATAACCAACACCAAAGGGTAAACATGGGGTTTGGAACACTATTCAAAATTTCTTATAACCAAAAGACTCAATAATTATCAATACTGTTACCGAGATCAGTCTTACATTACGTTGATTGTACATTTGTTTATCCTAAGCAATGAATAAAGTTCCTGCATTTATATCTGCAGCCTTAAAACTATTTCCATCGTCATATTTTTCTCAAGTTATTCACCGTTCTTGAGTGACAGGATACAAATTGACATTTCCACAAAACTGACAGCAGGTGGTGCCATTCTGTTGGTTTTACCACTCTAAACTGAGGATTCAAGAGTAGGAGCTGCCTCCAGGGATGATTCTAATATTAAATCTTTCCTCTTCAGCAATATCCGCTACTTACCTGCCTACTACTAGATATTCGTTAACTGCTAGACATTAACATAATACACAAATCCCTCATGGAATATTCACAAGTTAAATCAGCCTACCAAGACTTGGTTTTATACTTCAATTACAACTTCTTATGTTTCTCATTTATATTGGAATGATAACGCCAAAAGTGTCTAGTCAGCCTTTTTTTTCTGTCATTTTCACATTGTTGCATAGTTCTTTTCCCCTCTGGAGTGACTCCTCAGACCCCTCTGTGGACAGGAGAGTGGATAGAGGGACCAGATCAAAACAAAGCAAAGGAGGACATGGAGGTGAAAAAAGGAATCATTCTGCAAAATAAAATCATTGATGTCACTAACACTTGTGTCTGATTCTGGATTGTGTCTGAACGTCAGGATCCAGCGATGGAAAATGGAAAGGTGTCCAATATTTCAGTTGACATGCTGTCAAAGGCCACACAGACGAAAGGTGCCTGTTATTTATTCCCTTAGTGTTACCTATATAGTTCATGATGTTTGTTGCCGAAATCCTTAACAATTGTGTAACTGCTTCTAGATGGTCGAATGCCACCCATCCCCATCCCCGGCCAGTTCTTTAACGTCGACCTGAACCCCCCTCAGCGAGAGGCAGTGAAGAGTATCTTGGCCGGAGAATGTCGGCCAACCCCTTATGTGCTATTTGGACCCCCAGGCACTGGAAAGACCATCACCCTTATCGAGACCATATTACAGGTGCAAAAAAACACTACTTGTATATTTTAGGTCCAAACTATATGACCAGATAGGAAAGTACAAAACACACACATACTTGGTGAGTGACCTGAGAACACTGTCGATGGAAGTCTTTTCAACAACTAATAAGCGTTGTCGAAATCATCTACATTGTAGTGGATATATCTATGACTTCATAAAGTTTTTTCCACCTCCTAGGTCTACCACTTTCTTCCCAGTAGTCGTGTCCTCGTATGTACTCCTTCCAACAGTGCTGCCGACCTCATCTGCATCCGCCTCCATCACAGTGGCTTCCTGGATGCTGCAAGCTTGGCTCGTGTCAACGCTTCTTGTAGACAGGAGGAGGTATTGAAGGCCCTCAGGGGAAATTAATTTGCTTTAGTCTCTTTTTGCTGCAGACATTTCACTTGTGAATGATCAAAAGAATAATAAGAATTGCCATCAGTTTATTGTCAGTAAGCCTTGTAAATAATCAATGATAACATGCTCTAATTTACTCACATTGTGTTATCTCAAATTGAAATGCCATCCTATTTGCGATGTTGTTTTCATAGTTCATCCCAGAGGTGCTGAGACAGTACTCAAGGGCAGGAGAGGACATTCGTCATGCCTCTTTTCACCGCATTGTGGTCAGCACCTGCTCCAGTGCTGGAATGTTCTATAATATTGGACTACCGTAAGTCCCACATTGTAGGATGATGGTCAGCTTAAAATAAGCCCCTTCAGTCCTGTTATTTCCACTTCAGACTCAGTTTGACAACTCTGTTTTTTTTTTTCATCAGAGTCGGACATTTTACTCATTTGTTCCTGGATGAAGCCGGCCAGGCAACAGAGCCGGAGTCCCTGATCCCTATAAGCTTTGTGTCTGAGAGAGATGGGCAGGTCAGGAAGTTGTACACACTGCCTACGTTCAAACAACTGGAGACCAATGTTCAGTCTCTGTGTCTTATGTGCAGTCCAGCAGACATGTTTTATGTCTGTACATGATGTTTAAGAAAATGTTGCATTCTTTTGGGATCATTGGTTAAGACAGGAAACAAGTTCTAAATATATAATGATTTTTTTCCTTGCCTGCTCAGATAGTGTTGGCTGGAGACCCCCATCAGTTGGGACCAATAGTGAAGTCAAAGTGTGCCGCTGCCTTTGGGTTTGGGGTGTCTCTGTTGGAGAGGCTTATGGCGAATCCACTTTACTCCAAGCAGCAGTGGGGATACAACCCTAAGCTGGTTTGTGCACCAATAAATTCCACTCGCATATTTTCTCTTCATTGTAATATCAGTTTACCTTCTGTATATTTTCTTTATTACTATAGGTGACTAAGCTTATCTACAACTACCGTTCTCATGAGGCTTTGCTCACATTGCCCTCAAAGCTTTTCTACCACGGGGAACTGACTTTTAAAGCCCCCAGGGCAGTAGTGGACTCCCTCTGCCAGTGGAAAAGTCTGCGGAATAAAGGCTTCCCTCTTCTCTTTCATGGTGTCAGGGTGAGGAATTTGAAAACCATGTAATCCTGTTTTGGGGTGTGAAGATTCTCAGTCATCTAGTGCATGATCCAACCAGTGTCTTTGGACTTGTTGTTATGTCACCTCAGTGTACTGAGATATTTAGCTCCCACATTTATTCACATCTTTTTTTGCTCTGCTTCAGGGCACAGAAATGAGAGAAGGTAAAAACCCATCATGGTTCAACCCAGTGGAGGCTGTGCAGGTCATGCTCTACTGCTGCAAGCTGGCCAAGAAACTCTACAACCCTGTGGATGCCTCTGACATCGGCGTCATTGCCCCCTACAAGAAACAAGTAAGACTACACTGACTGCAATCTGTTGAACATGTGATGTTCCTTTTGGGGCCAAGTCTCATGTCAAAGGTATTAAGGACATCAGTTGCATTGCTGAGATCTCCTTTTGTTATTCAATTTTGATAGTCATTTTTGTATTTCATTCAGCTTCTGTCTGTAAGGGCCCATAAATTCCTGATATGTGCTACATATTTATTTATAATGCATTGACACTGATGTATTTTTAGTTTTTAAGTGCTCATCTATACACGCATTAATCCAGAAGTGTGTCTGTTTTCTTCTGGCTCACCAGTGTGAAAAGATTCGCGTCCTGCTGGGTAAGGTGGGCTTGTCCGACGTCAAAGTGGGCTCAGTGGAGGAGTTCCAAGGACAAGAGTTCCTGGTCATCATTATGTCAACGGTAAGAAACAACAGAAATTTGGTAGAAGAGGCTGAGAAAATGTGATTTAGCTTTTTCCTAAATGAGATGTCCATTATTTGATTTCAAAAGATATCTACTGAAATTATTGTAACTTCGTTAACAGAGGTGCGGGGGGTTCAAGCAGTCTGTGGAGCACAAGCCCCTTCTCACAGTTTATGTGTCAATGTTCTCTTTCATTGTCATGATATAGGTGCGCTCTAATGAATCAGTGAGGAGTGATGATCTGCAAAGTGCACTTGGCTTTCTGGCCAACCCCAAACGCTTCAATGTGGCTATCACGCGCCCCAAAGCCATGCTAGTAATCGTTGGAAACCCCCACATTCTCATCTGGGTGAGCGACAACACTTAAATTGAGATTCTACGTATTATAAAATGTGTGATTATAGTACTACTAGTTTATTATAATTGTTATTATTGTTGTGTGTCTTTCCCTCCAGGACCCATGCTTCAGGGCTCTACTGCAGTACTGCTTTATCAATGGGGCATATCTTGGCTGTGACCCCCCTCCTTCCCTAGGAGAAGCTCAAACGTATGTAAATGAATTGCCCATCATAATAGATATCTGATAACTAATATTTGGCTTTGAAATATTTTTCTAACATCCCAGAAAGTGTGGCTTAGCATGGCTTCTATTTGTTTTGTATCTACCACCAACACCAGAGTGCTGCCAATAATCCCATACAATCCAAGTCATTTGTACTGAAGCTCCGTAGAGTAGATGGAAAACAGCGTCAATGCCAAACCCATGTCATTTGGTCATTGTACAAGTACCTCTATTTGGAAATATCCACGTCAAGTTATGAAGTTACGACATGACTATTAACGATGTAACATGTGACTGATTGGATTGCTTTGTTGGCAGCCAGTCAAGCAATGTTCTAACAATTTATTTAGCAAGCTACATTTAATAGGACATGCTTGTATGTTACTGTGGGCTCCATCGATTTGGCACACTTGTAAATTACTGCCAAGAATCTTAAACAGCTTCAGTTTGAATCAGATTCGGCAAATAAAGAACCAAACTCCTCTTTCTATGTCCACAGAACTGCAGAGGAGTAATCATGAGGTAATCTTGGATGGAGTACCTCGGCTGTGATTGACTAACGTACGGTGTTCTTCTGCGTTATTTTCCCTTCACATTCCCTGTGGCTTGACTCATATGTTGACTTACTTTCTGTTTCTGTTAGAGACAAATGCAGTTCCACTCCGGGATAGAAATAAAGATGACGCTTGTTTACACTGCACAATTATTATTTTTTCCTCCCTTATTTATTAAGCTGATGTGCTTGACTGTGCATAAGACTTTCAATTAAACTGACAGAGATTATGGGTAGATTATAGTGAATTTGCGTCATAGCAGTTCCACTCTGTCCATCTGACCAGGCAGCACACTAATGCTAATAAAATTACTTGATGACATCAGCACGAATTCAATTGCAGAAGGTTGCAGGGCCTTAGGATCAGCTCTCTGTTGAGAATCTGAACTTAGATGTAAAACAATATAACTTTTAGTTAGCTTGCTTTAGCAAAAAGGAGTGGATCCGCAGTAATCTGCACACCTGGGCGTGGCAGCGTCTGCCCACAAGGCTCGGAGACTGGATGTGACAACTGAGTGTTACTGACAGTCTGCACAGGGACTGTCAGTCCTCTTGGAGCCCAGCAGGATGGGGGGTTAGAGGGAAGAGAAAAGAAGCAAAGGGGGCTTCAATCTAAGTTAATGAGCCTCTTATGTACTAGGAGGAGACAGCTTTCATCTGAGTGTGCTGTACTACAAGGGAGCCCATCTCAGACACCAATTCCCCCGTCCCTCTCTGTCCAAGCACGCCTCTGTCTTTGATGTATCTCTCAGGAGAATGCTACCCAGTCCCGCTCTGTCATTGAAGACTGTTTTGCAAACTGAAAATCAAATCACCCCAAACAGAATTTACATTATGCTCATCAAATGACTTCAGATTGTAAATCAGCATTTACAAACTGACTTCTTGTTTGATATTAGGGACAGCATGGAGACTTGGAAGATTTCTTAAGGCACCAAGTCTTTTGGAGGGCGACCTCCAGTTACTAACTTTGCTCATAAATATTTGAGATAAAACCTCAGATGACACGTGACCTACAAATTGCTCGCTTAATAAGTGGTTTCATTGTATTCTATTTTGTGGAGTAGCTCCAAGATAAGTCTCCAAATGACAGCACCACAGGCTCAAGATGCTCCGCTAACCCCAACATAGAGTGTGTTACAGTCTTTAGGATGTTAAAAACATCCTGCACCTTCGACTGCATCCAAATCCTTTACTATATGACCAAAATGAATACTATTGTGTTCATAATCACTAGTATGAATCATTTCGGAGTGCATTTTCACAACATCAATCGTTAGTGAAGAGCAAGAAATGTTGGTGTTAAAACTGACAATGGTGTAAGTGGCTACATTTTTCAATTGAAACAAACTTTCATACCAGTGTAAAATTGAGCAAAGAATCAAATTCAGAGAGCATGTTGACTTGCACCTTTGCTGAGACACACTGGTCATTTCTTCGTTTAGTGCACAAGAAAGTTGTCTGGCATTTATTGGTTTGTTTTTAAAGATTTTCATATGTTAAAGTCCCAGCGACTCAGCTCATACTCTTATCTATTAACTGAGGCAGGAGCAGGCAACACATTACCAAGACAGACAGGGTGTCTGCATGGCAGCCATTAGGCCCAACAACAGCTCCCTGCTGGCTGCTGGCAGGGGGAGCTTGTTAAATGTGTGGACCTATTGTTCTACCAAATTGGTCTCTGACTCTAATTGCCCAGTTAGTCCCCTCTTACGGGTTGTGCTCGTCTACCCGAACTGGAACCAGCCTCCGCTCATCAGATGAGGTTGTAAAAGATGGTCAAGCTGGGGCTGAAGGAGACCTCTGGCTGGCTGCATGTGTGCACTCCTTGTTGGAGGCAGAGCACAGAAATGACAGTGAAGGGTCAGAATCTGATTTTACAGCATTTATTGTACAGCTTTTCACAATTCCAGGAATTTGTTGTGATTAGCAAGGATAAGGAAGTCATTTAAGATAAATAGATATAAAACAGTAAACATAATAATACAATCCAGTCATGAGAAAGTCAACTTTGTTGCGTCTGAAGCCAGCGACGACCTCCGGCTGGTTCAGATGGAGGTCTCTGATTCATGAGGGAACATTCTCAGAAGGCCCAGAGGCATCAAGCCCCAGATATACATCTAAATTTGGAGACAGACGACATCAAAACAAATCCGATAATGCTGTAATGTAGCTCTATTGTTGCGTTAAGAGGCACGAGACAAGAGAGAACAGGACAAATTAGCATTCTTGTCTGTCGCAGTGGTCTGCATCCCAGGACGAGTTCTCTGGGCTCCTGAATGGGATGTTGGCATGTTATAACCAGAGGGGCAGATTTTGCTTGTCGCTCTGGTTGTAGAATTGTTTTCAGTTTAAATGAAGGATGTTGATCTGAAAGGGTCTGGAAAGAATGTATGTTTTTGGTTATGAAGGGCTGCAGGGAAACAACAATTGCATGTACTTGTTCAAGGAGGAGCTGTATGACGCAGCTGGTCAAGTTTTAATGTGAGTTCCATATACAGGAGTTGAGATGTCTGTGCTGCTCCATCAAGCAGAAAAGCGAAAGGAGAGCGCTTGTATTCGTTTGCATGTGGATGTTTGTTTATGTTTGCAGATCAAAGCCAAGTAAGCCAGAGGAGAAACGCTACTTGGCTAATGAAACCCTCCAATTAGGAAGCAGACGAGCAATATGAAGGAGACTGTCTGTCTGTCTGCTGAAACCTTTATTTTATTGTGATAGAACTTTCAGAGGTGCAGTTCGTCCCCTCTTTCTTTCTTTTTCTTTTATTTAATCCATCAGCCAATGTTTTGAATAGGGAAATAATGTGTTTGAAGCACAAGCTCCAAGCAGATGTAGTTTAGTGAGTGGACATTAAACACATGATGCACTTTTTGGAGGTAGCACTTAGTCAAACTGTTAAGATGACACCATCGCATTCCCGAAATGTTTACTTGGTGTATCTAAAATGAGAGTTTATCATCTGTTCCCAAGAGATGTGGACGTCTCTCTTCAAGCTCCTGTGACTGGACTTCATTGATTGAAGGCCCATTGTCTCCCCTCTTTACTCCCCCTCACACACACCCCATCGACTTACAGCCCCCTCTCTGTCTGCGGTCATCACAAAACAAGCCGTTGTCTCCAAGCACATCGTCTCTGCGTCTTTGATAGGTAATTGATAACAGACTTGCAGACTGATGGGACTGGCTGACCTCTGTATATAAAGCAAGCAGCTGCAGTTCCGAAGCCAGTTGAAGACGGCAGGAGGCTTCTGATAACAAGGAACTTCAGTAGAAGCTCATCATCTACCTTTTGGACTCTGTATTTTGCACGTATTAGTCATGGCTGTGTTCTTTGCTGTGGCTCTCCTGGCTCTTACATGCCCTCTGATGGCATTTGACATGGGTCAATCCACCCGTTGCGTTGCAATCCCCAACCAGATGAAGATGTGCAAAGATGTTGGATACTCTGAGATGCGCCTCCCCAACTTTTTGGGCCACAGTAACCTGGAAGGTGAGGTGGTGCCACGCTCGGAGGACTGGAGACCTCTGTTGCAGACGGGCTGCCACCCCCAGGCTCAGGCCTTCCTCTGCTCGCTCATTGCTCCCGTCTGTCTTGACACGTAAGTAGATTCTACACTTGTAGTGTCTTTATTTATTTCCTCTAAAAACTGGTGGAAACATTCTGTTTGTTTTCTCTTGAAGCAGCATTGCATTCATTGTTTAACACGTTCCCTTTCTTTACCTCAGTTTCATCCAGCCCTGCCGAAGTCTATGTTTGGCAGTGAGGGACAGCTGTGCCCCGGTCCTCGCCTGCCAGGGTCACTCATGGCCTGAGGCACTTGACTGTGACCGCTTCCCTGCTGAGGAAGACATGTGCCTTTCTCCCCATGCAAAATTCAACGACTTTGCTAAAGGTAAAGATCAGAGACTTACTTAAATGCTACTTTTAGTTAGTCTGATCAGATGTCCTTGTGGTATTTAATGTCTCACCTTCATGGTTTTGCAGTAATATAACTTCATGTTTAATTTTCTTTACAGATTTACCCAAACCTGCCTGTCAGAACTGTCCTTCTGTGGAAGCGGCTCCAGCCATGCGAACAGTCCTGGATGCTTTCTGCCAGCATGACTTCGGTATGATTCAGAACTTCTTTTGAAGCAGTGGTAGATTGATATGAATCAATTTCAGTGTGCTTTTTCCAAGCCAGATGATAACATTACTTTATTACTCTTCTACACAGCCGTGACAGCCAGACTTCATCGTCGTCGCCTCCCCATGGGAGAGCCAGAATTCGAGGTGGAGGGCCGTGTTGAGTTTATCCGCCAGGGACCTCTACTGCCGTACGACACCCACCACCTGGTCCAGCAGTGGCTCCTCATCAACCTCCGCTGTGCCTACACCCTCGTGCGACCGGGACGGTCACAGTTTTATGTACTAACTGGTTCTGTGCAGCCTGATGGCACCCTGGCTCTCACTCGACTCTTCCCTTGGCACAAAAAGGACGCAAACATCGCCGTGGCCACTCGCAAGTGGAAGCATCATAGATGTTGAATGGACCTACATGTTAACATGCAAATAGCCTCACATGAGAAGGATCTTGTATGATTTATGGGAGTGTCTTGGCTTTGGGTGCCCGATGAGAATTTGAAAAGAAAGCTAAATGGACTCCGACATCAGCACCCTCTGCTTCTGTGAGCCGCTCAGCATCTCTGCTCTTATAGCACGCTGTAATAGAATGCACTCAAACATGTACATAGTATTAATAAAAGTGTATATTGATTGTAGATTTTATTTTCCATAAGGATATTGATGTATTTATGTTGTGTTTTTTTAAATATGTTCCACTGGACAAATGTGACAATTAAAAAAAAAAGTTATGTGAAATGATTCTTGATGGGTATTTCTGACAATCAACTAAACATTTGATTCACTTTTCATAATCCCACAATTACTATCTGCACATCTCAGGCCAGAAGGTGTTTGAAATAAAAATAATTGTCATGTGAAAAACAGCTTAATCTTTTAAAACAAATACTTTCACTAACAAACCTGGATGGATGCATCAGTTTTATCCTTTTCGCATCCTTGCACACTCTCAGATCATGTTTATCACACTTTGGACATAATAATAACCAATATATGACTTTTGAACTGGTTTTGACTTTGGTATTTCCAGCTCAATTTCTAAATGTGCAGTTTGAGGAACTGCATAATTTTTCTCCCATTTAATTACCATATGTATATAGAAAATCTAGCATAATGTAAGAAGCTTTTTTCCCCCCATAAGCTAATGTGCATTATTATCTTGGACAAATGGACAAATTGCCGAAGCCAGTCTAGTTCGTGTACTACATTTTCCGCCTGGGCTGCTTTTGTCTGCTCTTGACCAAGCCAAGCATATGATATGTTAAGACAAATATCACGTTTATTCCACTCTCTATAAATAAATCAATTTGTTTAATCTGCAACATCATCGTTGTTCCAGTTGCAAGAGTCGCTCTGGTGGCAAAAGAGCTGCAGCTGCTTCACCATGAAAAAGGGTAAGATTTTAAAAAACAAGTTTGTTTATTTGTGAAGTGTAGAATTTGTTTTGTGACTACTTTTCTTCGTCAGTTTGGTTTGCTGCGCTCACAGTAGCGTCCCTGGAGTTTTACATGAGGGTTGGCAGTGCACCGATTTGTGCCTACGGACAGGCTGGATGCCACGGCCCTTCCCTGGCAGATCTCTTTGAGAGGGTCACACAGCAGTCAGCCAGGATGCACGGGATCTCCAGTGATCTGCACGCCGAATTTGTGAGGGATTTTCCCCATCACTGATTATCAATCACCGAGCCCACTATACAAGCTCTGATGTTGCTGTGTCTGTGATGTGTGTGTCT
>CAAKHC010004808.1:0-23482 GCA_901007825.1 Macroramphosus scolopax | reverse complement strand
CACTATTTTAAACAGCATCACATCCTCTCCACCTCCCACACGCCGCCTATTCATAACCC
Organism: Macroramphosus scolopax; assembly: GCA_901007825.1. Lineage (NCBI taxonomy): Eukaryota > Metazoa > Chordata > Actinopteri > Syngnathiformes > Centriscidae > Macroramphosus > Macroramphosus scolopax. The sequence goes on along the minus strand of CAAKHC010004808.1, from coordinate 23,423 downwards.
AGCTACGACAGATAAGCTCGTAGCTGCTATATATATTAATGTTGCTAGACTGGCGTGTGTGTGTTTGTGTGTGTGTGTGTGTGTTTGTGAGTGAAAATGTCCCCCTCAACCCCAAAAATGGTAACACACCCACGGCAAATGAGAGGGCTCCTTTGAGAAATGTCTCATGTTCTCACGGTGTAAAAATGACGCTATCGCCGAGCTCCAAGAATCAGCGTCTCTGTCCCGCAGCACACCGAGCCCGGCCCGACCCGTGCGAGCGTGCACGTGGACGTGCATGAGCAATTTAGTTTGCCGTGTGTGCATTTTTTTAGGCCTAAATAGTGAATGACGGCCTTTATGGAAGCCCCCTCGCCTTCCTCGGGTGAAAACATGGAAAGATTGTTTACTGAGGACCAACTGTTCATACAGACGGAGGTCACAGTCAAGTTCAAGTGTGTGTGTGTGGCAGCAGACGTCCCCGTGCATGTGGCTGCGTTCAGACACACAAACACACACTGATGATATCAAAGGCCAGGCTGGATTTATAAATCAGTTTTTTGGTGGTCGAAGGAATTTCATGACTTCTGCCGAGAAGGTTTGTTAGCAGGATGAAACTGAACTACTCAGCCGACTTTCACGAAAGTTAGTGAAGCGATGTCACATGGTCCAGGGAGGAAGTCACTACATTGTTGGGGCAGATCTGTTGAACATAGTTAGAAACATGATTTATTTCCATGAGGTTTGGTGGAGGTCTCTGCTCTCCGAGTGCCCGTCTGTCAACAGGATGACACAAAAACTATCTGCTCCTGAGTGGAACTGCTGACGGAGGCCGACTGTAAAAGATGACACGACACCTCCAGAGAGACAGAGAGGGTGAAGTGTTCCCGCTCTCTGAGTGAGCCAACGCTGTGTGGATGAAATGTTCTTCACTCACTACGATCAACTGAACTCAGTCTGAGTCTTTGTGGTGACAAGTGGTCGTCCGATCCTCTGAGGTTGACCGCCGCCGGGAGGCTCGGACCAGCAGAACACGGTCGGAGTGAAAGAGACACTGCGTCTGTGCGTCCGTCTCTGCGTCACCCCCGACCACGTGACGGCAGCGTGTGTACGTGTGCGTTCAGAATGAGGTCACACAGCAAATATAGCCTCGTCTGTTGGTCTGTTCGTCATCCAGACAGTCTGCGTCTGACGGAGGAAAAAAAAGCTCCAGTCTCTGACTTTTTTGGTCAAAACACAACAGGAGAGGGGAGGGAGGGAGGGATGGAGGGAGGGGCTGGGAGAGAGAGGAGGAGCAGAATGAAGACTAAGTGTGTGTGTGTGAAGGGGAGGGGATTTAATAATTTCAGCCATCTCTAAAAATAGGGGGCTTGGTAACAGAAAAAAAAAATAGTTCTGCGAAAAATCACAGCTCCGTAGCAGCAGGATGATGTGAGCTCCCCGAGGTGGAGCCTGGGAAAGTTAGGAGTGTGTGTGTGTGCGTGTGCGTGTGTTTTAATTTTCATTACTGACTCAATAACTCGATATCTGCCCTCTCCGCCTGTACAGAGGGTGGAGACCTGACGTGGGCTCGGCTGAGATTAATGTCCATGGAGTTTTATCTGTTGTGGTGTGACACCGGTGGTGGGAGGTTCTCCGTCACTGAGCCTCAGACTGGACGTCCCTGCAGTCGGTGAACATGTCTGTGTGTATGTTCCTCCATCACGCCTGAACAAATCACCCAGGACCAGGATCTCTGATATTAAAGGATCATTCTGGTGTTTTTCAACCCAGTGACTCATAATGTGAAGTATTGTATTCGAAATGATCCTTTAATATGCAACATAGTTTATGCAAATACACTATGGAAGGGGGGGGGGGGGTCCTCCTATCTCCTCCAGCTCACGAGGGGCTTTGCTGATATTGCCGGAGCTGCGAGCGGCCCTGCAGAGTGTGAAGAGGTGTGTTAATGTGTGTTACAGCGACGCTCGGGTCAAAGAACAAAAGGATCCTTTGAGTGCAGCGTTTCAGAGGAAGCTGTCGGACGTGTCTATTCTTCTCTAATCCGGTGTTTGGGATTATCCTGCACTGTTATGGAATGCTGTTTGGCACACGGGCTGGCACACACACACACACACACGATGCGTTGTCAGTAGCTTCACATGCTCATGTGACAAACCAGTCACCTGGCGAACAGCTGTGGAGGTAAACAGTCGCCGTGATGAAACCAGTCGCGGCTTCAACAGACGTTGATAAACTGTTTTTATACCTGAAAGAAGAAGATGATGATGATTTCACTTTTCATCCTCTAGTATATACAAGGTTTGACACCCTTCTGGTTATTTACACAACAAGCTCAAGTACATAATTGCCTAATTCGACTGGTATTTAAGTCTGAGGCCAAGTTCCTAAAAATAATGTGTGACGTCATTCTGTTGTGATGCAAATAGAACCCGTCGTACATGTAAACAAGTATTGTACTAGGATATTATCTGGTATCCATCCGCGGCACTCGGTCGTTCTGGAGTCGTGATTTGAATACTATTTGCTTAATCTCGGTACAAGATGGCTGCAGACGATTGCCAGCGTATCCAGGAAGCAGCGGGCTTGATGGATGTGGGTCCGAAAAGACCAGCTGATAACGCCGCCCAGTGACGTACATGAGCCAGACTGTGTTTTTAAACCTCAAAATGTGACATCAGGGCGGTTTGCGCTGCTCATGCACAGTATCATAGTAGTGTGGGTCATTTATCTCATTATCGGTGGCTTTGGGGGCGGGGCTAGCAGAGCCGCAGCACCATCGGACCCTTTTTTTTTTTAGGTTTTAACATTCTTGTCTGGCAGCTGTGCAAGCATGTTGTGGAACAGAGCTGAGAACCTCTTAAGCTACAAATGATCTGGAAAAGCCAGGTCTGCAGCGGGGAAGACGAGAAGCTGCAAGTTCTCAGAACCCGTCTGCAGCCGGCAGTCTGGTGTCTGCTGGCGAAGCCGCTGTGATTCAGACAGACTAAAGTGCTGTCAGGAGCTTATTGGAACTCAGTGTCTGCATGCATTTCATGTAAAAGTGTTTGAATCCAGCAAGCAGGAATGAATGCATGTGCATCTGTACACGTGTGCGTGTCTGTGTGTGTGTGTGTGTGTGTGTGTATGTGTGTGTGGAACCTGCAGGTTAATGGCACCAGCAGGCTGATTGGGGCTGATGGTTTTTCTGCCGTGGTAATAGCTGCTCCATTAAGTGTTTACTGTGAGCCATTCCACATGTCAGCTGCAGTCAGGCAGCCGGGGACGGAGGACCAAGGCGCCATAATGGCCCTGGGACGCTGGGAGGGCGGGAGGGGTCCAGATAAGTCATCACTTTGAGCCGCGGGTTGTTTTTCTCTTCTATAACTTCCTTTTGGATATTTCAGCTTTTTTTTTTTTTTTAGGAGATCTGTTTTGCAGCCTGAAGAAAAGAAAAACATCCACTTTGCCAAAAGAATCTTTCAACAATAGATGTTTTATGTTCATAAGGGGAGAGCATCAACGCATCTGCAGCCTCGGTTGGGTTTCTCGCGATGAAGATGCCATCTGATTAATGAAGTACACTCTCATTTCCTCTCGTCTTCAGCAGAGGAATATCTCAGGCAACATGTGTCAGGGTGGCTGCAAGAGGTCGGTGTCTGTTTGGAGCGCGTGATGGGGGTCATCCTGTGGCCATGTGAACGGGAGGGTGAGGGTTCAGTGCGAAGGGGCTGAACCCTCGGAGCCGTTTATCAGATAGCTAATGAAGCAGAGCCGTCCTAAGAGGGACCCAGGGAGGGAGCAGGGCCACAGGAAGGGGAAGAGGAGAAAGATGGGTAAGAGGTGGAAGGAGGGAGAGATCTGAGGAGATGTGGGAACACCCAAAGTGAAGCCAGTGCTCTGATATCCCCGGGCGAGTTGAGAACATTGAAGTAGAAAAAATACACATATTCTTTATTACATTTCCTTGTTAAGGATCGGCGTATCACTCAGCTCTCGCCGTAAACATTTTCTCTGGCAACGAGAGAAGCGGAGCTCCCATCACCACGGACGTCCATTTTCTCCTTCAGGCTACACATTCATCAGCGCACACGAGTTCCAAACAATCAGCCGGTCAAACGATCAGAAGAGAGTTTAGAGTGTCGACGTCAAAGCGGGAAATATTTTATAATGAATCCTGTTCACATCAGGGAGGAAGAATTATTGTGGAAACTCAAACCTGAAGCCAGATTCTGTGTTGAGGTGTAATTAGAGCTGCAGCTAATGTTTCTATTCAGTGCTAATTGTATGTTTTTGGATCAATATTTCATGTAAAAAAGTCCAAAAAATACAAAGTCGAACCCAAAAGATCTTCAATATACAATCATGTGAAAATAAAATTACATTTTAGAAGGTTGTTCTAGGTTTTGTTCCTTTAAACGACATAAATAAAGAAGATAATTCAATTTTCTTGTCACGACTGCTCCGATTGGTTCGTCCCGGCGTCGCTCAAACACGGAGGCGCCATTATTGGCTCGTGTGTCGGTCTGAAGGATCTGGTTTGTTCATCAGGGGGTGAGAGGTCAGAGGTCAGGCTCAGGGGAGCCATCAACCATGAGCAGTCAGGTGACCCTGAACGATCCTGGGATGGGACGGCCCTGCCTCCCTGAGGAGGAGCATTCCAACACTGTTGGTGTGCCTGTTTGTATCATGACCGGGTCGACAGCAGAATCTAAGAATGGATGTATGCAAACTGTAAAACATATTTATATATTTACAACCCATCAGTGATGAGGAGCATTGCGAGGCCGAGGAAGAGGAGGAGCTGCAGTCGAACCAGCCTCCATTTAAGGAAAGTTATTTTGCTGTACATATATTCTAGGCTTTACGGTAAAGCACATAAGAATTTCAAAAGAAAAGCACCGTTCATTCATTCAGTCAGTCAATAATAAATAAAAACACGGTTTAACCCTTTATAGAATCCAAACGTCACCAAGTGTCCTGTTTGCTTTTGTTGGAGCCTCTCGGGGGGGCAACCTCTAGGAGTCAGTCATGTTTCCTGTGCGAGTGGGCAGCTGTGGGGACGTGTGCAAAACAAAAAACCCTATGAGTGCTTCTGCAGAGTGACGGAGAGCCTCAGTGGTATCAGTGAACATCTCAATGAGACCCAGCCTGACTGGTGAAGGCCAGATAATGAAGGGCTCTTCTGATCAGGCTGGACGTTCCAGGGGTCAGCAGCTCTGACCGGCTGCCTCCACTCCTCCGTAGATATTATGGAACGATGCACACGGCCTCATTGGCTGTTTAATATTGTGTCAGCTTCCACTGGGTCATATCGACAATGCTGCCTGCATCATGCAATCAGAAGCAGAGAGTCGGGACTGAGTGCTGGACGTCCATCCTGTCCACTCATCCGTCCTATGATGTGCATTCATGACCGTGTGTGTGTCTGTGTGTGTGTGTGTGTGTGTGCCAGTAGCACAGTGGGCCTGTGGGAGTGCTATGTCCTCCTTTCCCACGGTATGCGTCCCATGAGCCTCGGCGGTGACGTCAGGACAGAGGTACGGGCGAATGCCCCGCTCAGAGGTCGCAGGTTCACTTCCTGTCTGCCTGGCAGGAGTGTGGAACCGTCTTTGTGATCCGTCAGTGGTTCAACTCTCCGTGTCTGTCTGTCTCTCTGTTTTCAGGCTATGTGGCTGATGCTGCAACAGGACGAGCCGGAGGATTTTGTCATCGCGACGGGGGAGGTGCACAGCGTGAGGGACTTTGTGGAGAAGGCCTTCAAGCATGTGGGGAAGAACATTGTGTAAGTGCACACACACACACGAGTACGATAATAAACGATAATAAGATAACGCACATCAGATGAGCCCAAAAATATGTTTATATTTTATATATCAGTAGTGATCGGTCCTTCTCGACTCCAGGATGAACACATTTGACTTTGGAGGTCAAAGGTCGCTGTGACCTCACCGAACACGTTTCGTTTTTGTTGCCATAACATAACTTCAAACCTATTTCCAAATTGATATAGAATGATGATTTGATGACATCATGTACCTCCGAAAGGTCAGAGTTCATCTTTACTGTGACACCGTGATGATCAGCATCACTGTATAGTCACATAAACCCGGCCGGCAGTGGTACAGATTCCACGTCTGGAAAAGACGATATATTTTGACAGTCGCTCGTCGTCTCGTCCCCGCCCCCCCACCTCTATCTCACCTCCGATTCACCTCCCTCGTCTGTCCTGGAAGACATGATGATGAAGGTGTGTGTGTGTGTGTGTGGGAGACCTTTAAGAAAAAAAATAGACAGGTGACATGTTTTGTCTTCCCGAGACGTTAAAGAAACAAACTGAGGACGGCTTCCAGCAGCTGTGTGAAAAATACTTCAGAATGCAACATCTGTGTCCCGCCAGGTGGCAGGGGAAGGATGAGGAGGAGGTTGGCTGTTGCCAGGAGACGGGAGTGGTACACGTGAAGGTGGACCCCAAATACTTCCGACCCACTGAAGTGGTAAGTCTTTGTTGCTGTGTGTGTTCATTTCACTTCACGCTGACATCCTGGTGGAGCCAGGAGATCCTAACATGAAGCTAAAGGTGTTTGTAAAAGATGAGAGATGTGTTTAACATGTTAGTCTCATTCAGCAACACACCCGACGAGTGTGAAGTGGATCGAGTGAACGCTTCTCGAGATGAGTGAAGGACAGACACACACAGACACTATAGTTACATAAAACCGTCATCATGTGGGTAAAACATGCTTTTCTTCTTAACTTGAGATCGTCTCCCATCCGTATGTTACTGGAGGCTTTTTATTTCACCTGACATCGTCAAACAAACTCACGAGTACGGAGAGACTGAAGCCATATTTAAAGACCAGAAGCTCTCTGACGTGGAAGATAACGTAAAAACCTTAAATAACCACAGGCATCACCTTCAAATGACATGTGATGGAGAGTTCTCTGTAAGTGTGCTACCAACTATTTTGTACCCACTTCCTGCCTTTCAGACACTCGTGAGGTAAAACTTATTTTCTCTCCAACTGTTTCAGTTTGCGTGTAATCCATCACGCAGCACATACTTCCTGTTCCATGTACCTGACCTTAGCATGAATGTAGCATGTCTCCTGCATGTATCTGATCGCCGGTCATTGTGTCTGCGACCGAGCACCTCTCAGCCACGCCGGGTCCAGTTGACCGGCAGCCGCAGGTCGCTGATTGTGCGCCAGCTGGAAACACGCCAGCCTGTTGCTCTGAGAGTAATGTTGGCTGCGTCCGGCCGGTTGGGTGGTCACGTTCAGGCAAGGTGTTTCTATTGTCCACCGCTGGCAAGAGAAGAGTGAAGCAGGTGTATTCAGTGGAATAAAGCTCTGAAATGAAGACATGAGCCAGCAGATTATCCCTCCATCCCTTTCGCTAGGTGTCCGTCTCTCATCGCCGCGGCCCCGGGGGGGTTATTGTGGCTGCTCCTCCGGGGAGGGTGTTCGGTTACCCAGTTGTGCCGCGGCCGAGATTATCTGTCAGGTTCTCGCTCTGAAAGCTGGGAGCGCCCCTGCCGAAGGTTAGCCTTGGTGGGATTAGAGCTGAGATCCAGATGAGTGATGGCGGAGGATTAACACAGAGGCCCTGCTGACTGACTGCTGAAGGGACGGAACCGCCGCTCGCACACCTGGGACGGGATCCTCCTGCATGTTTGATCTGTTAACCTGAATCTGAAATGAAAACTGATCGCTAGTCAGCTGTGGAGTCAGAGGTGGTGCTCAAAGTGGTGTCAGGTGACCCTCGGGGGGTTTTCAGGGGGTTCCAGCGGATTAATATAAGATATGGATGTCCTAAACATTGTGTATTAAAACATTTAAAAGCTCAGCGGGTTTGAAGAGAACACGGTTTCCTCTGCTCTGCCTCACTGTCTCTTCATTTCTACGGCTTAAAGAGACAGAAGGGTGTTTAACCTCTGACCCCTGCAGACAGGAAGTGACTGACTCCGGGCTCGCGGCTCAGCATTGTGGCTCTCCTCAAGTGGAAATACCTGTCATCTTTGTGTGTGTGTGTGCGTGTGTGCATTTGTGTGTGTGTGTGTGTTTAGGAATTCAGCTGATTCAGTTGCTTTTTGTGTTCGCTGTTCAAGTGCAACTGATTTTGAGGTGTGTATGTGTCTCTCTCTCTCTCTCTCCTCGGGCTGTGTGCTAATATATATGTAATTCATCATGATCCTCGTCGGGGTGTGTGTCTGACATGGGCTCATTTATCTCCTCAGCCTCGCGGGACAGGACGGAGCGACCAGGGAGAGGTGTGCTAGGGGGAGGGGAGGGTTAAATGTGCAGGTGTGCCTCACATATGGTGCAAGCGTGTGCGTTTCCTTTGTGTGTTTATTTGGGATACGACGCCTCGAGGGTGCAGAGGCGCTGGCGTGTTAGTGGAAGTTGTTTTTTTGGAATGTGAATTACGCTGATTGTAAAAACACGACCCGTATTCTCTGCATCTATACTTGAAATTACAACCGTGTGCTCGAAAGTCGTCGGCATTTTCAAGCGTCTCCTCCCGTCATGGCTGCTGTTTCCATCGTGTCGGTTTACAAAGCTGTTGAAAGTAACAATGCAAGTAACTATGTTCGGCCCAGAGTTCCCAAGCTGCGAATATCTATTGATTTTTTGAGGTTGCAATTGATTGTTGGTTTCTAGGGCTCTGTGTACAAGTGTGTATGCTGTTGAGCGGGTGTGTGTCCGCGTGCATGTGCATGCTTGCGAGCGTGTCAGCGCTAATGCAGCCCAGCTGTCATACTTCCAAGTTCATGTGTCGCTCGAGGGCAGAAACTGCTTCTAGTTGAGTGACAGCTCTGTGGTTTTTTTGTCCAACCTCTCATGTGAAGGAAGAGTGGTGATAAATGGGAAGTTGTCTCTCAATCGCTCTCGATCGTGGCCACGTTCACATCCCCCCCCCTTACCTGCCAATAATCTCTGCACTAGTTCTTGACCTCGCTGCCCTTTTGCATCCGTGTCTGTGTCTCAATTGCAGTGATGCAACCAGCATCGGTCAGGAGCGCAGGAATGCCCTCCCAGGCGGGATTATCCTCCTGCACAAAGAAAGAAAGTCTTACCTTTATACTTACCTGCTCCGCTGCAGAGACCAGAGTCGACACAGTCATCCTTCCTTCAACACATCAGGAGAGACGACCAAACCATGTGTGCAATGTGCTGTTTGTTTGCAGCGTCATATTGTTTGTCTGCAGATTTAAAGTTTCAGGGCAGATGCATTGAACAGGCAGCATTTCTTTTACATGGACTTTGGTGGAGGTTTGCGCTCTTCAAAATGCATTTCTAGGTCAACCTTGATTAAGTATTTATATTATGGAAATGTCTGGAGATGGAGGGGGGGTCGAGGTCCCAGAGCTGCAACGAATGAATGATCCACCTTGACAAATGACTCCAGGACAAAGTGACTCTCTGTTGATCTTTCTTCCTCCTGTCAATAAAAGATCACATCATGACTGTGTGATCATTCATCTGACTTCTGTGTGAATCACAGTGGCATGAGTGGGAGGCTATTCATCGCCGCCGCGTGGTTTGATTGACGGAGAGGAATCACCATCCGAGGTTCCCATGTATCGAAGAAAAACAAATGTTAAAATTAGGCTTGGTGAGAGTCACGTACCAGCATTCCCGGCATGTACTTTCAATACCTCTGATCATCCTTTTTTTTTTTTTTTTTTTCAGACGTGCAAGTTTATTCTTGTGCGGCAAGTGTGAAAATGCAGGAAGTCCACATACCAACGCAGCCGCCGCCGCCGCCGCCGCCGCCGCCGCTGCTGCTGCGGCTGCTGCTGCGGCTGCTGCTGCTGCTGCTGCTGCTCCGCGGGAGTATTGAGTGTGTGAGCTGCACACACACAAGCAGACTCACAGTTTGACATTTCAGGTTGAGGTTTATCTTTGTGTTCATGCAAAGAGAGGAGAGGCACTCAATCAAATAGATCCCGCTCTTATCTTTGCTCATCATCCTGACGCGTCACAAACCCGAGCTCCCAATTTTCTCAGGGCTGCAATATATATATTTTCCTGCAGCTTAAATGTAAATGCAGAGGTTATCTTTGGATGGTCGGGACATTGAAGAGCTCTGCCAGCACAGCAGTGTCTGACAAGTGCTACGTGCGAGATGTTGGCTGCATGTACGTAGGTGAGCAGTTGCCCTGCCTGTTTTTGGTTTTGTTTTGTTTTGTACACGCTGACTGCAGGTAAGAATCAGAATCTCTCACATCAACCTCTAAAAATAGCCCTTTGTGCACGATGCCAACGCCTCGGCATCTGTCAACCGCCTGTCGCTGTGTCTCCGATGTAAAACGCCCCTTCGGCTCTCGGATGGCTGTCATTCCAGCAGTGAGATGTGCGTAACGAGCTCTCCAGTAAACGCACTGCGCTGCTTATTCTCCCACGTCATGTTGTCAGTGGATACGAAAGCTCAAACAATGGCTCCAGTGATCCACCGGGGTAAAGACAGCGGCCGTTGTGCTCACCTTTTAATGAAGGATCGTCATCCCATTGTTGAGGTCATCAATGTAACAAAATAACATTTGCATTGCTGAGCTTTATTGGCGAGATATCATCAGCGTGTGATGGCCAGTGAACTTCCTGTGGTGCTGTGATGAAGCTGCCTCCTCTACTTTAGTTAGAGATCTCACACAGCGTCCTTTGAATGCTCCCTGCAAGCCGCAGGTTATTGGAAATCCAATCTTGGACCTCTGGGGCGGCCAAACTTTCAGGGCTTCCAGTGTAGCCCGCAGATATCCGGGCCAAGACATCCTCCCCCGTTTGCCGGTTATAGTTTGCAGACCGATTAGCAACTTGGGACAGAAGACTGGAGTTTCAAGCTGAGGGACGACATCCATGACTGGATTCTTTGACACGTTGCAAACGAGGGCAGACGAGCTGAAAAAGCTAATGCATCATCACAGGATAGCAGATGGGTTAGGAGTTGCGGTTTCACCTTGTTTGCCCCGCGAAGATCCATCTCGTATCTGTCAGTACTTCTTAGACTACTAATGAAAAGCAGAAGCATTTACTTGCAGAGCAATTAAATCCTACATTAGAGGCAGCAAAGAGTCTCAGACACTGAGCACTGACGTTCAGCTGGCCTAGTTCCAGGATTCCTTTAAAAAACACAATTGGAGGTTCTGCTCACGCTGATGAAACATGTTGCAAATAGAAAGGAACAACATGCATGACCTCAAGCATAACCTGTTCCCACAATCACGCCAGCAGGTGCGCGGCCCCTATGACAATATCACACACACCCAAAACAGAAATCTGCACTCCTAAAATAGCGTCACGTACGTAATCAGCAGTCTCAGCTCATTACTACCTGCTATTAGACAGAAAGTCATTTATCATTTTAGCTTCATTATCCTGCACGGACGCATCAGTCACCTGATTGGTTGAGGTGAGTCTCAGTGTTCAGTCCTGAGGCGCCAATGTGTCGAATTGAAACTTTCCTGTAAATTCCTCTTCTTAGTAGCCTGTCGATGTTACGGCTGACACGCTATTGAATACGCCGCAATCGTCACACTTATGAGCCACTCTCATGTGCTAATAAGTGTCCAATAAAGTGTCAAACCAAACTATGACAATTTGCATTTCCATTGTAAGCGCTGCCGCACGCGCCCGCGATGATCTACCTACTCTGGAGTGGAACCAAACCGAGACCGCAGCCAACCCGTGTAAACCCATAAAACAAGACAGTGGAGCGAGAGTCAGCTTTATATATCTTCTTTATTTTACTGTTTCCTGTTCAGTTTCACACTGCAGTCAAGTCTCGTTAAGTCACGGATGAAAACCCCAACATTTCCTGATTTGGCTGCTTCAGAATAAAAGCTTGGAAATGTCCAAATAACGGTGGGCTTTTATTGTGAAGTATTAGTTTAGTAGGAAACGCAATGTTTATCCAACGTTTACAGCTACAGCTGAACGAGGGCTTCATCAGTTTACAGTCACACCTTCAAACGCCTTGTTTTCATGGAAATGCAAATCCCCGCGGCAAACCAAACCGAGCCGTGCCGAGCCGAGTCGGCACGTTTGCTTGAGAAAATCCCTCTAGCGACAGTTGGCCTCTCGCAGCCCCTGTAATTATGACCGGTGCAAATGTGAAAATGAGGTGTTTGCTATAGGTCGCAAGATATTCCTGACTTTCCCTGAAAATAAGCAGTGAGAGAGACCGAATGTTTCAGGCCTGAGCTCATCCTCCGCCATGTTTTTGTTGACCCCGACAGTGAATCCACACTTGCTTGTTTGGGATTAAGAGTCTCACCATCATGACGGTGCTGTAAAGTTGAACAAGCAGAGACTCTCATGGAAGTCAGGGTGGCGTCTTTTTATAGCCGTAAGCTCAAAAGTTCTCAGGCCTGTTGAAGAAGCAGAACCGGTGTTGGGTTTCATTTCACTCCCGACCTCATAAATCCACTCCCGGGATCCTTGTAACGCTGTCTCCACACCCCAAATGAGAATTGCAATGTCTGTGTTGGGGAGAGGACAAGACGAGCTGTGTTTGAGGAGTTGTCAGAGAGGTTGTCTTTAACTCTTCTTATTGACCTTGTGTTCACAACAATCATCGCTTTTACTTCCACTCGTGTGCAAACTGGATCGTGACACGTTCATCTACAGAGTAAATTCTTTATCCTAATAATGAGAGAAACAGGTTTAACTTATATACGTGTGTGTGAGTGCTGCTGACTTCCAAACGTCTGTCCACGGGGGCCCGAGAACATTTTAACAGTTGGCCTGTGTTGTCGCATAACGGTTAAGGAACGAGGCTCTTCAACAACGGTAGGAACACGTCGTCCCAAATTTAAACACCCATCAATCCCGGAGTTGGTTGAAATGAGATCGCTGATGGAAAATGTAACGCAGCTCAATCTCTAATATTCTGGTGGATGCAGCAGGAGAATCCTAGTTTAGCTAATCCAGTGATCCGTCTTTGGATGTGACAAACGTTTCAAATAAAGCTAACTACGCTTGTGTAAATCACAGTTTTGCTCAACAATAGACAATCGGGACATTTCGGGTGATGTCACCCATGTTTACTTCCACACGGTACGACTGGGTGTTACCTCCAACCGCTCGATACGATACGTATCTGATACAGGATGTTAAATAATGTCCATGTTAAGAACCGGGAGTCAGTTCCACTTTTCAATAGCAGATTCAAGCTCGCTCATTCTGGACATTAACCAGCGATGAAGATCTCGTCCACCTACTCACTAGACAAAAGAGGAAGAGGACGGGAGTTGACCTCGTTCAGGAGATGAAGCTCTACCTCGTCCACGTGTGAGAAGGCGGAGCTCCAACTACCTGGATCATATTGGCCCAGAGCTGCGTCATGGCGGTCTGTTAAATATCCTACAGAGTACGCAACAATCAACAGGTCCTGCTGTCACATGATGTCCGTACACACAACGTGATTGGCTGATGCGTCTATCCTTTATTAGTCTATAGAGTGAAAAACTGTGAAAATATTAATTTATGTAGAAGCATCTTCGACAGACGTCCTGATGGACACATGGACACAATCAGGACTGATGCTGAATTTCCTTTTTAAATGACTTGTTGTCAGAACATTCGTCGAGGTCCCTGACCTGCCAAGACAGTTGACCTGCTACATATGTGGAACCGTGTTCGTAGAACCGTCTTTCAGCCCGGCTGCAGACCGAAGCGTTCGGCTTCATTTGTCAGTGATCATCTGTGAAATAGGGTTTTGGACAATGAGGGTCTGTTTGGTCGTTAGGGACAGGGAGGGAATGAGTAGCTATTATTATCCTGCTTTATGTCTCTGGCAGTGTTGCGGTGTCAGTCAGAGGCCGGCAGTGGAAGCCAGGGGGACCGCTCAGGACCGCTGGCTCTCTTGAGGTGCTTCATCTCGCTGCCTCGCCACCGAGACCTCTGAGTGAACCGCAGCCCTTTTGGATCGGAGGAGCGCTGAGCCAGCAAACTCCGTCCATTTCACAGGGTGGAGTCCCCATATTGTACGAAAGGTCTTAAAAGAATAACCTCGGCTGTGAGCCAGTTCATGACTTCCCAATACTCGGATATCGCACGTGACTGTCGGCCATTTCTCAGCGACTAGTTAGCAACCAACATCTGTGATCAATTCATTTGATTTATGTGCAGAAATTAGTCTGTTTCAGAGGAGCAGCCTGCGCCTGTGTTCCACCGTGTCGTAGTGACCAGACTGAGCTGCAGGATTCCTCAGATTCCTCCTCTTGTAAGCCAGCGATAAGAGGAAATGTGAGGTAAGGAGGCCTTAACGGGCTGACAGCAGTTTGCCTCGCTGATTGATCGAGGTGAATGTTTGAACACCAGACGGACATAAAGAAAACGGCTTCTATGAGCAGTTTGATTTATCCAACGAACGAGCTTCGCTTGGACCTCCGCCGGCTGAATTTATGACACACGGAGCGGGCTATCAGCTCCGAGTTCTGGTTGTCTGGAAACGTGAACTATTAGCATTATTTTAATAGGTTTGCATATTTTAGAGAGGGATCAGGTCGTCCTTTCCAAGACGGTCCAGAATTGGAAGTTTGTATTTGTCCATTAAAGCCTGTCAAACTATTTCCACATATGATTGTTATGAATACAGGAACAGGAAGCTTCTGTTGCCCTCCCACTTATACTTACCTCATGAGACGGGTAGAGTCGACCCACTTATCTGCTGCACATCAGGGAACTGCAGGCAGCGTCACAGCTCTCCTGGAACCCTTTGAAGCTGGTGTCCTTCAGTGCTTCTCTTAGTACCTGAGATTGAGTTTGCAAGACTGAACACATTTTAGTTCCGTGTATTTTCACCTGGCGCGGAGCGAAGCGTCATCGCTTGTTGCTCTGCTGCGTTTGCACCATCGATGACCAACCCTCGGGTCTGATGTCGTGTTCTTGGATCACACGTATAACATTACTGTATGAAAGATTATATTACCCTCGGCCTCCCGCCGCTGCTCCTGCAGACGTCTGCTCACATGCTTCTTCTGTCCAACGTTGAGTTCAACTCGTTCAGTCTACAACCACAACACATCACTCTCTGGTAGTTGTGCAGTGCATCGTATGATATTAGTCGTCGTTAACATGCATTTAGACGTGCGTTGAATCTGTGCCAGTGGGTGAGGTGCACTAACCTACAGTGCACCGAAGGCGCCATGAACATCTGCAGGAATCAGAACATATAATGTATCAGTCGGTTGCCTTTATTGTTTCATTTAGATAAGAGGGGTTTTTTTTGCATGTGTTGCCATGGTGACGACACCTCTCCTCCTCATCGTTGGTTCTGTGTCTCACATTGTCACGGACGTGATCGCCGCATCAACTCGGAGCTGACGGGCAAATTAGCGGCGACGAGTAACAATTAACCAAACAGGAGTTCTTGTTGTGAGTGTGTGTTTTAAAGTGTGCGAGGAAACGATCACCTGTCAGTTTTTCGGGTGACGTTAAGCCCCCGCGGTCTCTCGCGGTGTCTGATTGAAAGAAGAACCGTAATTAAAAGGGATTATGCACTTGAGGAAGCCGCAGCGTGATCAGAAGCAGATTTGTTTTCAAGGAGAGGACACGCTCATACACAGTTCGCCCCACATGCACATGTCGGGCTTGGGTGCGGTTTTCGCTTTGGAAGCCGTGATTGAAGTCGCCCGCTCTGCTGTCAGCCGATGCGTAGATCATACCAAGGGGCCCGTGCGTTCGTTCTTCTCGCGATCGGCCACAAGTATAGAGTCACAGTCGGGAGGAGAGCTGCCGCTTGTAGAAGTATGTTCGCCACTTTAAATGACAGCTGCTCGACATAGAAACGGGAATCTCTTGGAAGTAGACGCCCCCCCCCCCCTGTGACCTCGGACAAGTTCAAGTCGAGCTGGTTCTTAAACAGTTCAAGTTATGGAAAGTCTGGGGAGGTGTATTAACCCCGTGAGGCCTTCGTCAGGGTGATGTCACTGCCTTTACTTTTATAAGCTCTTATCTTGATCGTCACAGGAGCTTCCAAGTGTTCTGGAAGTGACCTTTGAGGGCGACGGGCCCGAGGGCACTGTGGTTGTTGTTTTACACCTTTTGGCAAACAACACGGAAGCAACACTTTTCTCTGTTGTCTCCTGTCATGCACTAAAGTATCTGCACCTTTCTGCTGCAAAGACCAGTTTAAGGAGACAAAACACTTTCTGCAGAAAGCCAGCGGGACGTCTCCTCCCAGGAACCCGAAATAACACGATTGTGTTTTGCGAAAGTGGTCGAGCTCAGTTAAATACAGGCTGCTGGGGTGCAACACGGACGAACCAAAACAATGACACAAAGAGGCCGGCGATGTTTTTTAACCATGTCCAGGTCTTTGTGCGAGTGTTCCCTGAGGTCAGCGAACTGTCTGTCAAGGGGACACTAAACTGGGGGTGTGTGGGGGAGGAGGGGGGGAGGGTTTCCGATAGGTAACCGCTCCCTCGCCACGCGTGAACTGATGTGAATTTAGGTGACAGGAGGCTTTAACCCCTGGGAAAGGATCTGTGAGGGGTGGGGGGGGCGGGGATGGAGAGGGCTGAAAAATGGGATTGACCCTTAACCCTCAGAGACTGTAACGTGATCCTGGTATCTCTATTGTGGAGGGAGGGAGGCGCGGAGGAGGTCACCGGGGGAAAGGGAAGGTAGCAGCCACGCCAGGCTGCTGATTAGAACTTCCTGTGCTGCAGCGTGCAAACACACACACGGAGGTGTGACGCTCAAACACGACACGGAGAGACGAGAACATTTCTAATAGGAGACGTAATCAGATGACTTTATACTGCAACATTAACAAGAAGCCAAACAGCCTTTTATAAGTCCTGCAACAAGTACAAAGATTCAGCCGCCGGGAAACCATTTGACCTTTTACTGTGTTTAATAGTTCAGTTTGATGACGTTTCAATGCTTTAAGGTCACAATCAGCTGCACTGTCTTGTATAAACTTCCCTAATCTGTCTGGATCGGATCTGCTGTCAGCTCGTATCGTAAATCTGACGATCAATTCAGCGACAGGAAGTCAGCTCGGGTGACCTCCAGCCTGTCATCACCTGCCAGATTTCATCTATAAATAAATAAATAGTGTATTTACTTTGTTGTAGCCCAGTAAGATTTGAAGAACTTATAAAAAGCAGCAGGAGTTGATCTGCTGAGAGCTTCGATTCAACCGACGCGTCACTGATATCACCAGTCCAACAGCATGCAAAGCAGCCGGGGTCGTCGTGTCGTCGCTCACCTGCCAGGATTTGAATAGTGTCAGGACAGGAGAGAGTTATTTCTTTTTTTGGATGCACCTCTCTTTGTCCTCCCCGAAGCGTTCCTGATCCTCGCGCAATCCCTTTTTCTGTCATCAAAACCTTTTAAATTAGCGCTGAGGGAGTTTTTTGTTTTGTTCCAGTTGCAGTTACACCCAACGTGAAACGTGTCTTGGCAAAATCCTAAAATAAGACGGATCATCCCTCTGGTGTCGGGAGAACATCACTCGATTCAAGTGATTCTCTTTATAGATCTCACTCTGATGACATCGTCCTGAAGCGTATTTTAACAGCGTGACACACTCGTGTGAGGAGAAAACCTCCAGCCTCGCATCTTTCATTGAGTTCATGTGTAAATGTGTGATTTTATCACTCCTCAGGTAGGAAACGACTCCAAGAGCTGTTGCTCGTCGGAGTCGTTGGGCTCTCGGGGGCAGGAACTCGGCTCCGCAGTGATTTATTACTTAACTGAGCTGACTCGTTAAAGTTTTGCTGTAATTGATGCCATGAAAAAGCTGGCCGTCGGCCAGACTCTGGGTTGTGTAACGCCACAGGTTCAGCATGCAAACGGCCGTACCTGAGAATATCAGACCGCACCGACAACAGCGCCGCGTTTCCATGACGACGTCCTCGTGTTGAGAAGCTCGGCTCCGAGTGTCGGAGGCTTCTCGACCGGGGCGGCTTTGTGCACGAGCTTTAGCTCTGCTTGCAGGAGAAAGAAACATTGTGGATTGTGAGTATGTGTGTCTGGCAGTCTGGTATTTCCTGAAGGAGTTTCCTCCTGCCGTCAGAGCGGAACCACCCTGGGCCCCTCGGCAGTCCAACCCACAGACTGACCCGGTACTGCTCCCTGGGAGCAACGCGGCATGGCAGTGGAGCCACGTTTAATATGAAGGTGTGCTCGTATAAAGGAGCATTGATAGAAGATGGTGACAAACAGGAGAGTAGGTTATTAGTCAGGCGGGAGCTCGCCGAGCCCGGGCTGTGTCTCCACATCTGCTCCAGGCTGAAGGGAAGCGCTCCAGCAACCCGAGCTGCTCCTATATTTGCCATTTGTCTCGTGATGTCAACGGCGTGATGGATAGGTGTTCCTACAGCACCTTACAGTAATTTGTTGGCCGCGGTCTCCCCTCAGAGATAGCGAGGGAGCAGCGAGGATTGTGGGCCAGGATTCCTGCGCTATCAGCCAGCCTCGCTCGGCGCAGGGCCTGACGAGAGAAACCTGCCAGACGAGAAGGAAAGAGAGGAGGGAGAAGGAGGGAGAAGGAGGGAGAAGGAGGGAGAAGGAGGGAGAAGGAGGGAGAAGGAGGGAGAGAGCCTTGCTGACAAGGTGAGGGAGAGAAGAGGGAGGTTATGTCAGCTTGGGTCTTTGCCCTCCTTGTCCCAGCTGGGCTTGATTACCCAGAGTTCTCTGCTACGGCTAACATGGCCACAAGACTGTCACGGGGGGAAGGAACTGGGCATCCACTTTGCAGAGTTAACTGGGACCAGTAGTCCACTTAACTGTTATATTTTTATAAATGATGCAGTGGAAAGTCTGTCTTCAAAGTCAAGTCGAGTCGTTAAAGGTTTTTCCGGGTTGTGTGTGCAGCAGAATGTTGAATTCAACCGGCACGTGTTCCCCGGCGGGAGGACTACATTTCCCATGAAGCCTCTCTTCCCCCAGGTGTCATTTAACAAACAGGTGGATGATCTGCATTTATATTTATATATATATATATAAGGTCAAACTAATAAATGACACACACACACACAAATCACAAACATAAGCAAACGTTTTGTATATTTTTATCAGTCATAATTAAATGAACTACGTACATGTCTGAGGTCAAATTAACAAATTCTTTGCTCATTAAAATAAACGAGCAAATGTCCTTCTTGTTTAATCGAATGAATAATTGCATTAATTACATGTTACAAAAATGACAAAATAACCCTTTATAGCCGTTACAGGACGGATTGGTGAGTTTTTATACCTTTATTTTGAAGATCTAAGACAAAAGAAATGTGGCGCCTCCCGACCCTCCGCCAGGACCCTCCTGATTGGTTCTGACGGTGTTAACGTGAACACGGGTTCATTGAAGCACTCGGCCCTCAGACGTCTGAGGTTGTGAACGTAGCGGATGAGGTAACAACCGTGATGGACGATGATGTTTTTATGGTTACATTTTGTGAGGTTCTTCGGAGGCAGGACGCCACGTCGTCAGCTGACACCGGGATTATGTCTCCGCAGCAGCAGAGCTAATAGTTCTGAGAATGACAGGAAAGGCAGGAAGGAAGGAAAGTGAGTGAGGGATGGAGCTGAAGCACCAGCTCGGAGCTGAGATTTCAGTGTGTGTGTGAGTGTGTGTGTGTGTGTGTGTGTGTGTGTGTGTCCCTCCGAGGGTTTATGTTTATAAATCAGCCAGTCAGGCAGTGTGTGTCTTGCAGGGCCGGTGTTTCCTGCAGTGTAATCTGAGTCTCCGATGGAATGTGTGAACCACATCCGACTCCACTCCACTCGAGCCCCCGACTCACTCAATATCCCACTGTAAACAACCCCGGCTCTGCCAGGGTTTCTGGAATGGCACAGGTAGTCGCCCAAAAAAAAAAAAAAAAAATAACAGGGCGGCAGGAAATGCTTCAAAATAAAAGCACGAGTCGCACAGTCGACGTTAGTCCGTCCTTCCTGGCGATATTGAGACTTGTAACGTTCATTCATGGTGTTTCATGCTTCAACTTCTCATAGTGTGTGTGTGTCAGAGAGAGAGAGAGAGAGGTGTGTGTGAGGTTTAGAGTAAGAGGTTAATTGTCGTGTGACCCCTCTAATGTCTTTCCCTGGCTTGTTATCTTGATTGGGTAATTAATTCTGGGGCTGCTCTCTTCATTCACCCCAGAATTCACACACTCATATGTCTCTTTCACACACACACACACACACACACACACACACACACTTTCGAAAGCCTCCTGAACTCAGGAGCCCCCTCACATTCCTGTAACCCTGAGGCTGCGTCGTTGCATTGCTTTTCTTCCCTCTGTCCTCTCTCTCCTCCCTCCCTCCAGCTTCCCTCTGGCTCGATTTATTTCTTCTTCTCACTTCATCATTGTCGGAGCTCGCTTGTCCATCATCCTGCGCTCCCTCCTTCATCCATCATCCCGGCTTTCACCCAACCCCGGTGGAAGAAGATCTTTAAGTTAAAGTAGGAAATGCTCCACTCGTGCTCGAGGTCCTGCATTTGAAATTTAAAGACAAGTCATATTTATTGTCAATGAATTGTAATTGTCTGAGAAGACGAAACCGTGCTGCTGGCAGCCATGTTTGTGCTCTGCGGGCATGCACGACATCCGGCTGGTGATGCTACACGGTGAGCTCACTCTGACTACATTAAATATCTGAGATGCCAAACCTGTGAGACTCTGATCCGGTTGGTGAGATGACAATTCTGACTAAGCCTTCTCCCACTACGAGATCATTGGGGCTGATAATCTGTTCAGACAAGTTGAGGAGCAAGAAGCCCCGCGATCGTCAGAAAGGCCGAACCCGAAACAAAATCTGCACAATCATCCTCTTGTTTTGGAGGGTTCAGAGCCGGTGGAGTCAAACCTTTCCTTCCTCCCCTGACATGAGATGTGAAGTCAAAGTGGAGAAGCCAGCGCTTTGAGAAACTATGTGTTTCAGAGCAACGGGGTTCCACTTCCTCTGAGCAGCTCGCTGCTTTCCTGCCGGGCCTCTTATCACCGGGCAAGAAAAAAAAGACCTAGAAATGGAGAGAGAGAAGAGAGAGAGAGAGACAGAGGTGAAGGAGTGACTGCTCACTCGCTCGCTCGCACTCCCAGATTCTGGCTCTCCCTGTTTGGGCACGATGAGAGCGTCAGATTATTGGGGCTGATAAGACGAGGAATGCTGCTCGGAGAGGAAACGCCGTTCTGGAGGAGGTGTCGTCTAAAGAAGATTGTTCCCTCATCATCCTCACCATATGTCATCCACCCCTCCGACACCAGCCTTTTCCTCTCCTTCTGTCTCCCTCCACGCCAGGGTGAGAAGGGGAAGAAGGGAAGGCAGCGGGGGATTGAAATCCGCTGACCCAGGACCAGCGGGCGTGCCCGTTCAGGCCGCCCGTTCAGGCCTCCCGTCCTTCTCCAGCTCTTCTAATCCCTCGTTTCTCTTCACGTCTTTATTTCTAGTCAATAATGAGACGCTAACTTCATGAATGTCTGGCAGAAATCGGCACAACGAAGTCGTTCCAGTGAACAATTTTTCACTGGAACTTTTTATTGAATTAATAGTTGGTAGGAAAACGGTCTGACAGTGAGGCAGCGGGGGCACCGCTGCTGGAAACAGCTGCTGCACATGATCGCTGCAAGTTCTACTTCTTCTCAACCACAAACTAAATTCCGTTCACTTCCATTTTGTCCTGGAGGTGGACGAATCCTGAACACCGATATTTGAATAATATATTTCTATTTCTCTGAATTTATTTAAACTGCCTTTTTTTATTTTAGTTGTTTCCTAAAAAAAAAATCAAATGTTTTCTTTTTCCTCCAAAGCTGAATGACTTGATGTCGTTCAGCTTGTTATCATTAATATTTTGG
This sequence comes from Macroramphosus scolopax, assembly GCA_901007825.1. NCBI lineage: Eukaryota > Metazoa > Chordata > Actinopteri > Syngnathiformes > Centriscidae > Macroramphosus > Macroramphosus scolopax. The sequence continues at coordinate 1,651 of CAAKHC010004808.1, read as the reverse complement.
TTTGTATTGAATGAGCCTGGTTGGGTTTCGGTTGCATTTCATTTAATGAGCATGTGGAATCTACTAGCTGCTTAGTTTCACTTCCTTTTATTGAATTTTGCATTTCCATTCCAATGCACTGGGAGAGCAGAGCGCACACCTCCGCCAATGCTAATGTGCATACATATAGTTCTTGGCTGTATTTAACGAATTCATAGTTTCATCCTTGACCTTTGCTCCACCCCTCCTATAAATTTGGCGTAATTCTGCAAACAAATTAACATCTAAGGTTAGCATACAACGATGTCTCCACTGCCTGAAAGCAGCTTGTCAGTGTCTCCACAGGATGAACTCTCAGGCTGCACTGACTGAGTGTCGCACATGTTGTCACCACTTGTAGTTACTAACGTCTCTTGTATAGACAAGCCTGATGTCCGTCCAACTGTGTGAGACAAAGGAGGTCCCAGCATTCCTACTGTCCCTCCAGAGAGAGAGGAGAGGGCTGGTTGGAGGGGGGTGAGAGCACGCTCATCTATCATCTACGTCACCAGAGGTCATTCCTGAAGGGAGGGCAGGTATGGAAGCTAATGGGAGCTGATGGGTGATTGTTTATGTGATGGAGGCCGAAGCGATGGAGCGGGAGGTTGTTAGACATTTGATTTGTCAAGGTCTGTGATGACTCGTCATTCCGGGAACGCCGGGACAGTCCGTCCAAACGAAAACAGCGACTGTTCCTGCATGGTCTTACTTAAATGGTTAGCTGTAATTCTCCTGGTGGGTTGCCATGGTTACGGCGAGGCAAGGAAATCCTAAGAAAGCCGCCTGCTTCGGTTTCCAGAATAATATTGTAAATACAGTTTTTTAAGAATTCATATTAGCATTGGGCTCATGTCTACCACGTCACATGACATTTTTAATAATGAACTTGAATAATGAATCCATCCCTCAGTGCTCCACACCTCCATCCAAATACGTCCCTTGTTATCTCCAATAAAGCAAGATGGCGACGGACAAAGTGGTCGTCCACAATCCAAGGCTGACATCACGGCGGCCACGTCCATTTCTTTTATACAGTCTGTGGCAACCATAAAGGGCACTTATAAAAACACATGTCAAACAGAGTTGAGGGACAGTCGTCATGGTAACGCTCCACAGCTGCATCCAGCAGCGTCGCTGGTGAGGAGAATGTTTTTTATTAATCCACTGGAGTGATGCCCAAAAACAAAAAAGTAGACTTAACAATTTTACCTAAGCACTACATCTGGGTGTCAGCGCTCACACTGCCCCATGCCCCCCCCCCTCCAATTACACCACAATTCAGATAAGACATCTTCCTCCCCCTCTCTCTCTCTCTCTCTCTCTTCCTCCCTTTTCTTTTTGTCTCATGATTTTAAGAAATGTTGTTTAAAGAAGAGAAATTATGTTTGTTTGATGTGTCCCGAAATATGAAACACCCCGAGGCTGACACACACACACACACACACACACACACACACACACACACACACACACACGAAACGATACGCAAACTATATTATACAAACGTGCAAACAGACTAAACACACATTTCACTTTTCACTGGAAATGACTTCACTCAACAGTTTCAGTTTGACCTCAGTGGAAGTGAACAGTCACCTGAACCCCCCCCCCCCCACACACACACACACTATTT
>CAAKHC010004804.1:16636-49213 GCA_901007825.1 Macroramphosus scolopax | reverse complement strand
TGACCTTTAGATTGTACTTAAGGAAATATCATCTTGTTAGATGATCTGCTGGATTATTATTTGTTTAGGTTGATGGCAGAGAGAGAGAGAGAGAGAGAGAGAGAGAGAGACTGCTGGGTGAGCTAGGCAGACTTCTAACCAGAGAGAGAGTGCTGCAGTTTATATTTACAAGCGGTGAAGCTCGGCCACAAATTACAAGGAGCAGAAATAAAAACAACACTGACTTTTCATTGCCGTATTTCAACTAAAACAACCCTCCAAGATGTTCGACACACTCGTAATATATCTTTAAGGGCTTTGTCAAAGTTTCAAACATTGTGAAAGAAGATTAATGTGATGTCAGTTGCACACGAACAAGGACACGTTTCCCTTCGAACAGAGGCCGTCGGTTCAGTCGTTGGTCCCCCCCGTGTGGCTCTGGTGATATTTGCGTTCACACTTCTTTAAGAATGTGGCTCCATGTGATCTCATGCGTCCCTAGAACGTTCACACCTGTCCCCGTGTGATCGGATCACTCCGTTAGAGAGGTGTTATTAATGAATCATTCTCCAGTCACTGTTAGTTGTTAAACTGTGCGTCCTCTGAACACTAACACATTAGAAATAATCACAATGAATCCAAAGGTGCTAAAAATGAGCAACCTCATTAGCACATATGGTGAAAATGAACGCAAACGTGACCTTAACCGTGTCTCCGGGTTAGCCGTGCACGCTCAGCCTGACTGTGAGGCAAACGTTAACGTCACACACAGGACAGCCCTTTAACATGATGAAGATGCAATTAAAAGGCTATGAGGCGAACCCTCATTACTGTATGTGTGGCTGGAAGAGTCCACGGTGAGAAATACCCCCCATCCCCTCGGTGGCAGTTTCCATTTGCACTGAAGGACTGTGTAAACAAATGTTCCTCTGGGTGAGAAAACGGCAAGAAAGAAAAAAAAGGAGGCATAAAACACACAAATTAAAGTGCATTAAAACTATTGTTTTATGGCTCTGAGCAACATTAGCAGCAACTGTGCACACCCAGGTTGGACTGTGAGAAAATGAGTTTGTGACATAAAAGTATTGTGGAGGGGGTATTAAAGCATCCTGAAAGATTTATTGAAAGCTTTCCCCCGGTCCTTCCCTCCGCCTGCAAGCTTGGCTGGACTAACCCGGCCACCGAGCTCAGTGTTGTATTAGGAGCACAGAAGACTCCACAATGAACAGGATGAAGGAGGATAAAGAGCCAACTCATCATCATTTACCGAGCTCCTTCTCCGGGAGGCAAACTCAGACTAACTGCCCATTTCCTTTAAAAAAAAAAAAAAAATCCCCGGGATTATCTGATAGGTCAGCGCGGCTGCTCGGAATATAAATTCAAGTTTCATGCCGGACTGAAACTCTTTCAGGAAATACTTTTAAGCGAGGATCCAAACCGTGTTGTGTACATGTGAGCACATGAAGCCTCCACAAAGACTGAGCGGATGGACTGATAATCACCACATCAGAGGTCTTTTTCACACTGAGGAGAATAATCTGTCACAGAGCCGTAACATAAGAATAGAGTTGTAATACGAGCGTTTATACTTGTGATGAATTCTTCAGCTGGCTTTTGTCGTAAAAAAAAAAAAGAAAGAGAGAGAAGAAAAGAGAAAACCCCCATTTCTGCATTTGCCAGCAGTGGAAGTCAGCAATATTCAGCACATACATTTGACAGCTCTTTAATAATCCCGAGGTTTTCCAGTAAGATACGTCTTTGTTGGATGTGAGCAGGCTGCTGTCAGAGCGGAAACCTAAAATTGTCTTTTCCGCCCTCGGAGCACGTTGTGGTGTTAGAACATCCAGGCTGCAGAATCCGTGCGGCCGGCCGGTTGTTGCACCCAACACACACTCACGCAAACACATAATCAGCTGTTAGCCTCGTGCCATCTTTAAAGAAAATAAAGAGTATAAAGTTGCATTCGATCAAACCTCTGAACACGCCGCGCTTGTTTCCCCTCATTTCTGTAGCTTCTGACGAAAACCGTGTGGGTATAAAAGGATAAAAGAAAAAAGCATTTCTAGACAAATCAAGCAGCCTTTGCTGGCTGTGGACCTCCGACTGATCACAGAAATGAATAATTTAGACTTTTCTGTGAGCCAATCTCTTTTTCCTTTTTTTTTATAACAGACTAGCAATAACATTTATTATAGCGAATCAAGCGGTGGAATTTATTCCGACAAAAAGACAAGCGAGTTATCTAATAAATGACGAATGAGTCAAAGCCATGTTGTTGCTGTTGAGTCGAGATATCAATAATCAATTCTGGTTGAATCCTGATACGGGAAAAATAAATTGCACATATTTTTATACCACGGTCTGGAGATGCTTAGATAAAGATTGTAACCAATATATTTTTGTGTGTAACAGTTTTAAAGTGTCCTGTCGACTTCGTTGAAAATGACTCCTCAATGACTGGAGATTTAAATAAAGGTTGAATGAAGGAACCGATATGAGCTGCTGTTGCCGTCGGTAGGATGCAAGTAGCATCGCATGAGGAAAGGAGGATTTAAATTCATGCCATATTCTCTGCAGCAGCATTGACTGGGTTCTACTTGGTAATCATTGTCAGAGCAGAAGGAGCGAAGGACCGGTGCCAGTGTTTCCACTCACCGGTGGAGCAGTCGATGCCCGTCCAGTTGGGATCACAGCTGCAGGTTCCCGCGTCTGCCAGGAAAGCTCCATGTCCAGAGCACTGGTCCATGCAGGAGGCCCGGGGGCTCTCGCATCCTGGCCCGCCCCAGCCCACAAAGCAGTGGCACTCTCCCTGGACACACACCCCTCGGCCGGAGCACGTCGGGTCCAGGCAGTCCACTGAAAGGGGTCCAAAGAGACATTGTCAGACACACCAGTCACCTGCTGTTTGCCTCTTTCAGAGGGCGACCGAGCACCTCGTTTAGAGCACAACAACTAACCCTGGGGGGGGGGGAGCAACTCAAACACAATGGTTTAGCACAAGTACAATGAATGTACAGGGAGAAAATACACACATTAAGTGAGGAGCAACACTTTCTCTGAAACTGGAGGCGCAAATTACAATTAAGTGAAATATACACAGGGCTCTTCTCACACAGGTCCTGCTGGCACTCTGCCATCATCTCAGTGTGAAATAAAAAGGGTAAATTCTTCCCCAAGGGGGGAAGAGTGCCTTAATAGTAGCATGTAGCTCTATAATGAAAGCCATAAGACCTTCAATGATTCTTATATAGCAATCCATATATATTTTATTTCCTGCATTGGTGGTCGGCGCTCTCCAGCAGGACGGTGGATGAATAGTGCTGCTTGTGTGTTGTTGTTGTGTGCATAACTTGGTGTAGCATGGGCCAGGAAGAACACATTATATGTCGTTATCTATCAGGAAGTGCTGCAGGAACTTTTAGGAAAAACTGTTGCATACATAAAGTGATAATCGGTTTGTGCTCGTCTCCTAATAATGAAAGTTTATTTAACAGCAGGCCGCCGGCTTTGGCAGCGGTCTGCACTTCAAGTTCTCTTAGGGACAATAACACCTTTTCTTCAACCAGACAATACCTGCATGGTAAACACAGATGGCTGGTGGACGCCGAGCAGGAGCGGCGTCTGGCTACAGCGAACAGCCGGCCGCACTATGGCAGCTCCCCTTTACCAGGACATAAATGGTTCTAAAGGCCGTTATAGTAAGACAAACAGGATCTCTCGCCTCTTAGCAGATGGTTTGGGCACAAGGCCCAAAGATCAGAGGCTAACTGACAAGAAACTCTCTCCTGGCAATTAATCATCGCGGCTGAAGGTCGCACTGAAGAAAGGTAAAAATGTTAAAGGGCTCTCGTCCACATTCCCCTCCAGTCCTCACGGCTAACACTCCACCCAAAATAGAATGGGGGCCTATGGATGTCACAAACGCCCATTTATCAAACTCCCAGGTCCATTTTTCATCTTGAAATGAGAGCCTTCAAGAGCTGACAAACACAATGGCCTCCTTCAATCTTATCTGCTCGGGCCTCATCCAGCAGCATGAATGTGGAGCTCCCACTGGATTCACATCACACGTTGGGTCTGAGTTTCAGACAATAAACGGCCCGTTTTTATCAACGCGGCGCTTTACGTCCATGACTTATGGAGTTGATATATAAATATATATATTTATACTCTTATTCAACTGGATAACCTTTCTGAAATAAGCCACGCCCACTTCACAGCTCCTCCGGTCACCAGTATTCTTTTAAAATGTCAAGCATCAACACAGTAAAGTGTTTTTTTTAGTCTAGTGTACATTACCATAACTTATACAATCACCTTCTTCGCAGTTCTCCCCTTTGTAGCCGGGGTTGCAGATGCAGGTTCCCACGATGCAGGTCCCGCGGTTGCTGCATGTGATGTCGATGCACTGGTTGGTGGGGACGTCGCACTCGGAGCCCTTCCAGCCGCTGTGACACATGCAGCGACCTTTAAGGTACTGGCCATTCCCGCTGCAGAGCACCGGGCAGGCGGCTGTGAAGACAGCAGACGGGGGAACAACAGGGAAGCCTGACAATGAGTTCTCTGTCCAAAGTGTTACAAGCTTCCTTCTACATGTAGAATTAACATGCACCAATTCGTGAGCCAGAATCTAACAAAACAAACAATTATCGGAGGAGAAACCAAAATAATACAGTTTTCAAATTTGCTGCCAATGATGGATGACAGATGGCAGCATGTGTACAGATCTACTGATAAACTAATCGTAGTCTGATGTTACCCAAACATGTAGATACAAATGAATCACCGCCGTAGTTTAAAGCCGTCCTGTGCAGTTACAGAGAGACAAGCTACTCAGTGAAATAAGATCTGAAGTACAATTCAAAGTAATTGTAATATGCAAATGGAATATTCCTGCTGTCACAAACATTACAAACTGTATGTGATTAATGGAGATGGAGTGACTCACCTCGCCCGCAGTCGGGTCCTTTGAATCCTAAAAAGCAGTGGCAGGTTCCAGCCACACAGTCCCCGTTCCCGAAGCAGTTACTGGGGCACTCATCAATAGAATCTGCAGAAGAGCCAACAGAATATGTTCGGACTAATGTGCTTATGAAAAACACTTTTCCTCCCACTCATTTACTCTGGGGTCGATTATTATCCCGGCGCTAATGACAGATGATGAGCAGAGGTTCCGCTCGTGTAAACATTTCTGTTTCACTGCAAAACATATTGGAGTGTTTTCTAATGTTGCAACCAAATGAGCAAAAAAGAGAAGAGAAAGCATCACTCTGATCTGGGCTGCGACCAAAAGCCTACTCAGAAGTTCTGATTGCACTGGATGGGATAAGTGATCTTTGAAAACAAAACAAATCTGACAACCAGTTGATTCGAGGCGTCAGCGCCGACGGAGGCTGCGTTTCCTCGCTGCTCATGTTGCTGTATCGTATTTGCCTCTGCGATCCGACTCTCGTCTCTCTGTGTATACGTGCAGAAGCGATGAGGAGGCCGGGAAGAATAACGTGATCCTGCTTTTTGTCCGTCCATCACAATGCACCGCTATTAACATTTCTTCAGTATTATTGATTTCCGTTGGCTTCCATCATCATTCATTAGGTCTTTGTGACCTAATGAATGATGATAAAAGAAAACTGTGTGCACAGAAAAAGAAAGTGAACTTAACCAGATAAATACATTAGGATTTACAAACAAAAGGATCTTGGCATCGACTCTGAATGTCTTCAGTGTTGAATCCTTCAATCTTTCACTCTGATCCGTCTGTGCAGTCGCTGCTTCGTCTGCATGCTTCAGCACACAGAACAGCATCGACACCATTGAAACCAACTGCGGACGTTATTCTGTGGTGATGAAGACTAGTTTCATTGTCTCCCATTCGGTTAATGCGACTGCTGCATTAAACAAGGCATTACCCAATACACAACACGTGTGTGGGAACAAAACACAGTGATGAAAACAATCAGCAGTAAGTCACAAACTGGCCTCTCCTCCTGGTGCACGATCCATATTTACCTCACTGGTACATGCACATCTTAATATGTAAATCAGAAGGCGCAGGCACACATGCGATGGGTGGAGGCTGCGGCTCCCGGAGTCACCCTGCTGTTCCGTCCTGCAGGAGTTAATAAGTCGAACTAATGGAGGTATTAAAACTTACACAAAGGGGGCGCATGTGTTTGGCAGCTGCTCCGAGACGTTCCTAGAACATATGTCAATTAACTATCTTTAACAAGTCGTCCCTCCCCGTGTGGATTAACGTACACCTGTGAGGAACCTCTACGGTCCTCATGTGTGCTACAGTGAATTTAGCATATCAATGTTTAATGTCTAATGAATGTGGTGCATTGAAACTGTTCTATTGAAGCATCTTTCAGCCGTTTCATGCTTTACTTTTCTATCTTAAGTGCCTCTTACTGTTTGTTTTCTGTTCTGTGTTCCTGCTTGTAAATATTTGAAATTGATGGTTATAATAATTGATGGTTGTTTCCTGGTTACCTTGTGAATTAAGGAAAGTAATTCTGTGGAGGCTCTTTTATTACTAAATAAAACCAATTTTGTGTGATGCTAACAATAAAAAAAACATGCACATTTCCTCTATTGATCCCTCTAACTCCAAAATAATGATTCCAATGACCATGTTCTGACTCTGACCTTTTTTTATGAGCTCATCTGTGAGGTGCTCCGTGTCAGCAGAATACAGAAGCTCCTCACTGAATTAAGCCTGAAATGGTGCTGAAAAAATATTCAGTCTTGTCCGATGCCTTCAGGCTCCAGAAGCTCCGAGGCAAAACTTACTGAACAAAGAATCTCTTGTGCCACACAAAGGGGCTCGAAATGTGAGCTATGGATTCAGCTTCCCTGTACTCGGGAGAGTCAATCATCACTGAGGATGCAATGCAAGACAGAGAGAAGACAAAGAGGCACACCAGAGAGACACTGAAAGGAGAGATGCTGTGAGCAGAGGCACGCTGCTGATGGGTTCTGTGCTGCAGGCTTGCCTTTGCCATGTTGGGTTAGCGAAGGGATGCAGGGGAGACTATCCTCCGGCGTACTGAAGGCAAATCATCATTTTGCTGAGGTTTTGATGGGTTCCTAGAAGAGCGTCTAACTTCAGCAGGAGGTCTGGGCATTTTAGCTCAGAGCTGGGAGAAGCCTGCAGAGTGTGTGGGTGGCGTGGCGGGTGAAGGCAGGTAAATGAGAATGTCTGCATGCGTGCCGCCGTACAGATTTTCCCCCGGAGGTACAATTAAGCTTGATTTTCTTGGCTTGACTTTCTGCAGCTCGTGTAGGTGCGAGTCATCAGAGCGGGGTCGCAATTTATTGTGCAGATAAAACGTAAAGAGCAATCATTTGATGCATCAGAGGCCGGGCTTCGACATGAATGCGCCTCTGATTAACGCAATCTTTACCAGTCGCACATATTCCTGCGACGAACTGTCAAATCAAACATGTTTAAAGGACTAATGATGAACTGCAGTGCTCCCGTTCTGCATGCTGACGCAGTTTAGTAGACTGTGCACTCTCCTTGTCTGTTGCCTGTGTTTCCTCTGAGAGCAGGGAAGGGAGGCCATGAATATCTCTTAGCCACACACTCGACATAGGCCAACGCATAAATCATGGATTCAAGCAGGGGCTTCATTGAAATTCATTACCCTTCATATCAGGGGAGCTAACTATTGTGTGAATCTCTCCAGTCGGCGAGGAGAGAGCAGCGTGCAGCAGGTAGGTTTAATCAGCACCTTTCTATGCACTCAGAGGATGCTCAGCACATTTGAATGATGGGTGGTTGTGTACAAAGGGAGCTCCCGCTACAGAGCCGGGGAGGGAGGATATAGAGAAAGACATTGGTGCTCGCTCTTTGCTTTTTCTCCCACCGTATAGAGAGCCGCCCGCGTCAGGGATGAAGCATGTCTGGCACCCGGCGGTGGGGACAAATGACTTCATGCTCCAGAGGGCTGTGATACAAAACATTCAGAAGGACACATTTCACATTGCCATGGAGCCACAGCCGAGTAATGAGGAGCAGCCCAGATTAAGGATAGGGACACTCCATCCCCCCCGGATATATTATGGCACGGCTGGAGCACCTTTCATTTAATACATGTGAAGTGCCTCACTGATGGTGAAATAAACCTTTTGTACGGTCGGAAACACTAAAGTAATTGTGCTCCTCGTGCCTTATAAACAATGCCGGGTGTGTTCCTCTTCTGAATATTGTTCACATATATTTCTTAACCTGCGTTGCTCCCTGTGAAGGTCAACTCCATCCCTCCATGGCTCAATACAAGTCAGACAGTTGGTGAGATTCAATTTCTGCTGAAGGGCACTTAACCGGTGACCCATTTTAGAAAGGGCCCCTCTGCCTGCCTCTGAGCTCCTGTGGGGAGATCAGCTCCGATACAAATGAACAGAGGCAGAATTCCAGCTCTGACTAACTCTGCCCCACCCCGTCCTCCCCCGTCCTCCCCCGTCCTCCCTCGTTGCACAAAATAGCCCATGTAGTCGAGTTTTTCTCTGTTGCAAACCGCAGGAGGCCTTCGTGCACGCCATGTCGAGGAGAAATAAGCAAAAGTAAACATGCTGCCTTCCTCCCCCCCTCGGTGTGTCATATCATATAATAAGTATTGAATTACAGCTGTTGTTGGCACAGCAGGGAGGAGGGGTGGGGGCATAGTGCATCTCTTGCCTGTCTCCGCTTGGTGTTCCGTTGGTGTTGAGGACAGCTTCTCATCGATCTGCTGCCTGGCACGGCCCCCTGTCACAGATGGACTCTGGCCCAGGAGCTTTTAATTAAAGAGCATGTGAGAACAGCTCCCAGCTGCCGTCCCTGTGAAAGTCGACACCTCTAGCCCTCTCACACCTTGCTTGATAAAGCGCCGCTTATCAAAGTTGCTTTAGGGAGAACAAAGAGGAGCGTACAAAACGAAAATCCCCTCCGTAAAGAGAAGGGCGTGTGCCTGAGACGGAGGTGTCAGGGGAGAAACGTCTCACCGACTTTGATATTTTCCAAAGTAGATGGAAATTGGAGCAAATCATGATCAAAAATGGCACTCGCAGGAGGGTACACTTATACTTTGAATTGTATGCAAATGGATCCCAGAAGCTGGACCCCTGATTCGCTCGGAAGACACTCAGGCTAATGAGGATATTAAGATCCCTCAATGCCCCACTCAGGGGCATGGCAGGGTAGCACTGATGTCCTGATTTTATAATATTCATCTTCACCTTGATTAACCTGCACTTTCTTTGGCTATTTAAATCTGCCAAACTCTGACTCACGCCCCCCCAGCCCGGGCTGTTTACTGAGGAGTGCTGCCGGCTGGTATTATAGGGATTATATGGATTGCTATTACAGGTTTGGGCGGCAGGTCATGCCCAGGGTGCTCACCTCTGGCGGTGGTGAGGAATGAGACCGTTTCAGTTTCCTTCCCGTCATTGTAGATGGCCAGGTGCCAGATGCCTGAGTCCATATACTGGATGAAGCCGGTGTCGTGCGGGGCGATCGGCGCCAGGCTCCGTTGCATAGCCGCGGGCCCCTCCAGACCGTGGACGTCCTGGGCGAGGAGCCGCCGTCCATCCAGCAGCTCCACAAAGTCAAACTGCGCACAGACAGACAGAGAGTGAGAAGGACTGATGGATGAACCGCAGACACGCCATTAGAGTGACGTGTGAGACTTGAGTGCTCTCAGGCCTCTTTATAGCAGAGCATCATTTGGTCTGCATGAATAACTCATCCCTCCACAGTCTGAGTATTAGTCTTGGCACATCATGGCTGGATGAGCTGTGATAATTTCAGCGTCCACATATCCTACATGCAAACCTTGTTTAAAAAAAGATGGAAAAAAGTTTACCAAATAACATCTACCAGGGGTTTTCCTTCATATCAGTGGAGAGTCAATGAATAGCAATGAGACCACATTTCATTTCCATCTACATACGAGAGCGGCTCCTGAATCGTCCGCCACTCTGTGTGTAATCTGTAACAGCTCTCCAGATTACCTTCTTTGAAGTAAAAATAGAGGCACGAGACAAACATGATCTTTTGACTGGAAAAAAAAAAGAAAGAAATCACCTCAGACATTAATTCAAAGAGGAAATCGCGCAATGAGAACGTGTTGCATTCACAGAGGGAAATCTAAACTCCGAGAGCCGAGCGGCCCCCGATGTGATTAATAACCAGATATATCTCATTCTGTGCTGCACATAGATGGGAAATTAGTGTAAAGAAAAATCTCCCACTCGTGGCCCCTGAGCCCTGTGTCTTTGTGTGATTCATTGATGATATTGAACCTGAAAGAAATTTACCGTAAATCCTTTTCTGTAACAAAGAAAGTGATTCATAATAGAACAGCAAGGCTTCTGTGTCGGTCTGCATTCAGCACACGCTCCCACAAGGTTAGATAGATATTTTTAAAACAATGGTCCAATTTATATTCGGTGGCAGAGGGAAAGAGTAAAGAAAAGCATCTGAATCCAGACGCCCATGCAGGAACTAGTTTTAAATTGTTTCACACAGCTTCACAAGTACGACTGACTATTTCCTTCAATTGGATGTAGAAACAGAACTTTACTATTTATTACAGAGGACGGTGAAATTAACACTCAATAGAAGTTGTAGCAAAGTTTCCCCACCTGTGTGTGTGACGGAGGCAGGCCTCTCCTCCCGTAGATCCCCACTAAGGCATCTTTGCTCAGGGACACATTAAACTTCACGTACATGGGATGATCAATGAAGACCTGGGACCTCCAGAAGATACCGGGAGGAATCTGCTGAGCGACCTTGCGCCCCACGTCAATCTCCCCCATATCTATATAGCTGTCATCTGGGAACAAGCTGTCCAATTTGCCTGCATTGCACACAAAGTAAATCGGTCAAAGAGATCACACCATTAATCCAGCGTGTGGAGGGCAGAGCGGAGTCAGTCTGCTGAAGCATGATAGTCTGACCAAATCACAGATATTCAATCACGTCCCTGACAGCAGGAGAAAAAAAATATAATGAATAACCTCTCTGACCAGTGCCAGACATCCAAGCCGCAATTTCAGAGGATGAAAGTGTGAAAAAGTAAAAATACACCTACAGAAAAAGCAGGCAACTCTAGTCATGTCTTGAAGTGTGCTGATTGCTGTGAAATGGCGAAATAAAGAATCCTGTCTAAAATGAAATGATGAAATAGGTTTCAGTACAAGGCAGCTTTGATTACTTCAAAGCCCTGACGTTCTGTCATTTAACTGCAGATCAAGCCATGCAAATGTTATTGATGTTTTTTTTCGGCGTCTGTTGCTTTCATTTTAATGATTTAACAAACGAATGTTCATTCCGGTAAACAGTGATGAAACGTCTTACATATATTATGAAAAGGTTGGACATATGATGTGCAAATGAAACACGGAAAACAGCTTGAATACTGTACAGGTAGAAATGAACTTTGGGTAATAGCGTTATAATTATACTTGGAGAAGGATCTTTAATGCTCGTAGCCGCTCAGGTACTCGCCGATCCACCGCCAAATATCCACCATATGCTCCGTGATACAGCTTTATATTGGACTCGGAGGGAATACCAACATCTGTTAGCCCGTGTAGATTAGCTCATTTCTGTAGCCACGTCTATTAAAGCAGGCGACCCCGAGGACCCGGTGGCGGTAATGGCGTTAGGTTGCATGTGGCACGGCAGATGGCCGTCTACTCCAAAGACCACCAGTGACAACACACTGCTGAAAGACATGCCAAGGATTTTATTATAATTTGAGTCAAAGTATCTCATCACACTCGATACGAGAAACAATCACCTAACAAGGAGAGTTTGAGTGAGATGGATAATATGAAATATAATAAGATACTTTGACTGGAAAGATTTGTATTTCCTGCCGTGTAGATTTTATCAAATTAGACACTCACTGTCTCCCAGATGTGAGCTTTACCTAATGCTACGACACACACGTGTGTGTGTGTGTGTATTTACGTAGCGCATTAATGGCTAGGCTGTCTAAATAAATCATAAGCCACAGACAGTGATAATGGGCCTCACGGTTAAATAAATTGTTGTTTTCCTCCCGGCTATCTGTGACATTCTGCTTTTCAAGGAGGACAAAACAGGACTTTAGAAGAGAGGACCGCGGTGAATGTCAGCGCCGCACGTATCTGCCTCACCTTGATAAAAACCTCAGATAGCTCATCATTGTTAGCGGTGACGGCGCGGTATAATGAGACTTATTCAGAAAACCATAGCTATTGATTTCCTATCTGCAAAGGCGGCCCTATAGGGTCGAAGCTCAGCTGTAGCCGCACTTGTTGTGAGCCAAACACACTTTGTGCCATCTGTTAAATGGAAAAGACAACTGCTGGATTCATCTATATGGTAATGACTCCCGTCTTCTACCTATTGTAGTCTGCCGGTGGCGACGTCGCATGGTTAAATTCTGGCCCGTTTGTTTAAGAATGGACGAGAGCAAACTTTCCTCCAGTCAAGCGGTCGGTACCGTGGGGGTGAGCACATGCTTTCTTTGGCTGCCAGGGAAAGGCAGCCCAGGCTAGGAGATGAAAGGATCACATCCGCTCTGAAGGGGAGAGAGTGGCTAATCCCCCTCCAGCCCCTGGATACTCGGTCCCTTAAGCTGTCCCATTTTCTCCGTCCAGGAACAAATAACACTTTCCTACTTACAACAACTTTCATAGGATTACAATGCAGATCTCTGTGCATACCGTGGAGGCAAGTGACCACAATGTGATACTGGATGACAAAACAATGACAAACTTGCTTGAGCTCCAAAATGTCATCTGGAAACTTTAAGATTTGAAAAACTTTTCCCTTTCATGCGCCGCTCTTCTCTAATGTGGGCGCGACCGTCCGCGACATGAGTCACATCCTGGAACTTCTCATGTAACAGAAATCGTCACTTACTGTCGTCTTTTCCTTTGCGTTGAGGTATTTCCAAGCCGGTGTTGCCCAGCGGCGGCATGCTCAAGTCGGTAGGAAACGGTAGGCCACTTGTATTGTCCTCTGACAGCTGGTACATCTGTCTCTGCATCGGTTTCAGGTGCCAGTTTAATCCGAAAATGTGCATGGCTGAAAGAGGGAACATGTATATTAATGTTAGGATGACTGGAACATGCATTTCATCCATATATACTATAAATAAATCCTAAGTTTCCTTGCTAGTGGATTTTTTTTGTTGATGCTGTGAGACGAACAAACAGGAAGTAAATCCAAAGACCACAGAACAATACAAGGTTTAATGGTTAATAGCATTTTTTGCTGAGTGCAACATCTCGGGACAACATCTGTCTAGAAACACCAGCAGCGGCGTGGACCTCCCTCAGTGCCCTATCATTTCTCCAACCTTATTGCCTTCCCATTCCCCGAGTAACTAGGGGACAAAAGGAAGTTACACATCAGCAGGGACACACCGCGGGTATTTCACAGCGAACACACTGGATGAGGCATGGTGATATTTTACAAGGTCAACAAAAGAAATGTCCTCTGCAACAATGGAAGCGGAGTGCAGGACAGAGGAGGAGGGGCTGACCATGACAGATCACCAATAAGAGAATGGACAAGACGAGCTTAGCAAGGCAAAAGCCACATTGGAAGTCAACAGTCAGCAGAAAGACGGCCCAGGAACTCAATAGAGCTGTTTTATTGGTGTGTTGGTTCTCTTAAGCTCCTCAAGTAAGTAACCGCACGGTTCGATGATGAAGAGTGAAATGATCTGACTGTTAAGAGCTGGAGGTTAAAAACCTTCCCAGGTCTCGGTGTTAATTCCTTCAAATGTTTTCATCTCTTCCCGGAGAGACTAGAGAACGTCTGCGCCGCTCAATTCACTGGATACACAGAAACAAATCAAACCGTCTTATTGTAATACGGCAACACAAACAGAAACTATGACAGATTATAATAGTTTTCATACGTACAGTAAATCCATAGTTTGATCAAACATAAAGGTGATGAAAAGCATATTTGTCTTTCATTCATTTTACATATTCAGTAGATAATTCTGACAAATAACACGTGAACAAAAACTTGAATAGACTTTTTTTTTTGATGGACGTGTTTCCGTAAACTAGTTATCCTGCAAGATTACAAAACATGTCCGGAAACTAATCGAGGCGGTAACATATGATGTCACTTAACGTAAGGTTATTAAACTCTGCGTCATCTATTCAAAGGAAGAACAGCTGTATCCTCCGTAAAAGACACTTTTTGTAACTTTAAAAAAACAAGCTAGCGGGACTTCTTGTCGTCTTGCAGTACCACTCTGTACCTCGAGAGGCGATAGTGAGACAATTGTACTCAGCACTACGACAGCAATGACGATGGACAGATAACTATCATCCTATACGGCCTCATCATGTCACCATGCAAGCCTCCGTCTCCCCCCTGATGTCCTAGCAAATGTTAATGGTTACAACTCTGATGATGAGAGGATGAAGTGTAACTTTCCTTCCGGGCACAGAAGGAGAAAAATCACCATGAAATTGAATTGCGGGGAACAAAACATTACACTGTGCTTGCATGTCAGCCACAAGAGCGAGAGTGAAATACAACTCTTCATTACGTTTGATGAACGCCTACAAGCGGCCGAGCGTCTAAACTGCAGCTCTGTAAATATCACCGCTTCACACTCCAACATGTGAATATGTGCCTGCATGAAAACGATGTGGACACGGTGCCACTCTGCACAGAGGCGAAACAAGACGATGAGGATTTAGTCTCTCAGTCAAGGTTTGGTTGCAACTCGGGACAATTGTAAGATTGACGCTAATGGAATGGCTTTGACTCCTGTTTAAAAGTTGAATTTTAAACGCTGATTATCCAGGCGAACTGGGCAACATGGACGCACGTCTCTCAGTATATAAGAACCATCAAGTATTTAGCCGAGCCAAGGAAATGTGGGGGAGCCAGTTTAAATTGGTTCTCCTGCATTTAAAGCTCCTCAAGGACCCAGAATTAGGAGCTACAATTAAAACAACAGATACGCCTAAAGATACCAACTGTTTCCATGATGCACGGTAGATAAACAGTAAGTTATACTGTAAGTATGTTCTTCTTCAGTGACATTGTCAGGAGAAACAAACGAGTACAAACTTCTCTAAGACGAATGTTGAAGTGTAAAACCGGCATCTGTCCTGCGTCTGTCCACCGCCTGTGGAAAGGACTGTCAGCGGAGGACAACCGGCGAGGAGACAGATGGCTTTGTTTGTCACTTCGTAAGCTACAGAAAGACATTCCTTTTGATTTGTAGTTCTGCACTGACTGCGAGATGGAGGAAAGTGTTGCCGGCAGATCCGATGCAAAGTCACCAGGCAGGGTGTCGTTCCAAGTGTCCTAGTAATCACGTCTTTGTGAGCCCCGTCCTTCATCCTATCTGTCCCCGAGGCCTCCAGTGGCAAATGGCTGAAGAGCCCTCCCCCTCCCATCTTTAAAGATTTACTCCATAGCCTTCTTGGTATCTATGATATGCAGAGGATTGGACCGTGGCCAGCGAGGAGCCTCCTGATTTTGTTTTGTTTGCTACTCAAACTTTTCAAAAACCTCAATGACACTCAGAGGGCTGCTGCAATCGGCTGCACAATGAAGACAGGTTGGAGGAATAACAAGGTGCATCTAATGAGATGGCCACTGGCAGAGACAAGCTGCGTTTGTGTTCCAGCGATGCCACCGACCTGTCAAGAGTACTGCACTTCATAGCATAGCCCATTTTGTCCTGAGCACATGTTGTGCCCTCCTTTCGTTTATCTCTTGGCAGGAAGTTGGGTCACGCCATGTGCCAATTAGGGAACAGAGGTACTGCAGTACAAGACTTCTTAGCCTATCTGAGGAATTCAGCACTTACTGCTGACGGTCATCTGCCAGCATTCCTGAGCTTCCATCCTCTGATCTGACGAGCCCCGTCCAACTACACTTCAAGGGGAAGCTGCAGTCAGACGAGTGGAGAGTTTCTCCTCATCCAACTGGTCTAAGTCATCAAATACTGTGAGAATCTAAAAAAAGGGTGAAGTATCCAAAAAAAGGGAGCATAGAATTCAGTCTATGCCTTGAACAGGAGATGCTGCATATTTCTTTATTATAATGTTTGCTCTCTTAATGTGCAGCCTCACATCTCCAGACAGAATATTACTGCGAACTAGACCTTTATTTTCTTAATGATGAGGAGATTCGAATATTAAACCATGTTCATATCTAGAAAAACTATAAATATTATATACAAACAGTTTTTGAACTGTGGATATAATCATCTCTGAAACACTCTCTTGCTGCACTTCTCCCGAACATCCCGTGTTGCAGAGAAGCATTTCCAGGATTAGATGATGATGCAGTAAAAGAATGTTCCGGGCCAGACGTCTTTGTCCTTTGCCCGGATACCCAGGGTGAATACAAGCGAGCACAGGAGGAAGCTGATGACCCTTAAAATGTGGAACATATAAGAAATGTGCTAATGAGTGAGACGCCACAGAGAAAATAGTGCCAGCTTGAACCCCCGACCTCTTCCTGCACTTGGAGATGCGCAGGTTGACAAAAGCGGTGACAAAATAACACCAAACTAATAATTCAGAACATCTGTCATGAGGCATAATTGGGTTCATTAGACGTCTCACCCAGAGTTCCCAATTACAAGCCTCAATAATTAAATGCACTTGAAATTAAATGTATTTTCTCATCAGCCTTTAATTAAATATGCCCCTCGCTCTTGATTGGGATTCCGATCGTAGGGTGAGGTTCGGTCTCCAGCATGTTTACTCGGGCTGTATCGGGAGACGGTCTGAATTTTTGCAGGTTGTAATTACGCAGTCTGATTAGGCGGGCTGATGAACGGCTGTCTGGCTTTCGGCCATGTCAGGAGCAGTAAACTGTAGGCACATACTTTAATTCTACCTTCAAATCTGAACACCACTGCTGAAGCAGAACACGAGCTTCAACTTAACTCCCACTCACTTTCATTTATTTAATAACAACTAGAAGCAAGATGACATATTTTACAATGTTTAAATATTAAAAATTAGAATGAATTATTATTAATTGAGATTTAGGTGCATATAACCTGCAAGAAAGGCCGACAGCATTCATGATTGTTATAACATAATAGTGATCTGTTATAAACGTCCTCAATCAAAGATTCATTTATCTCCCTGATGACGGCCACGCAGATCCGGCTGTCCTCTCATTGACGACATGCAAATGAGCGACAATGTTCTTCCCATTCTTCTCCTCGAGAGCCATTTATATGTTAAGCAGGTATTCATGGCCAATCGAACGTACATTACATGATAAGAAATGTGAAATAGAGAATGTACATCAACTTATTTTTCGGAGCCGTTTTCCATTACTTGGATGAAAAAAGATCCTGTTTACTTTTCCGTGTCGACCAGCAAATCCCTGCAATTGTCTATGCAACTAAATATTCAACAATATTTAAATCCGGCACTCCAACAGAGCTGTTTGATGCATTTCAAGGATCCTTAGCTGTCATCTCCTTCCTCTGCACTAACAATGCTGCTAAACCCTTATTCCTAAAAAACTCAAATTGCTTGCTCTCCCTTCTCCCCACTCTGGTTTTGTTTATCACATCCTGATCCTCCATCTCAGCCCTCAGACTGAACACCCCTAACTGTAGCTCGGTGACCTTCAATGCCCAAAAAAAACACATCCACAAAGAAGAAACCGAGCCCTTATTTTCCTGAAGGCTCTGTTTCTGATTCGGGATAAAATGTTGCTGGCTGAGATATTTAACAACCCAGATTCTGAGAAACGGAGGATCGTATGTGAAAGACAATGCAGGGTACCGTTAGTTTCCCTGGGAAACATGGGTTTTTGTGGGTACATTCACAATATGAATGTACATGTGCACGTATGACTGGTAGAGTATGTATGTCTGTAGGTGTGTGTATACATATGTCTGCAGTTAGGTGGGTCGGGGTATGTATGCATATAGGAAGGTATGTGAGTATGCAGGTATGTATGGAGGTGGGTGGTGTACTGTATGCAGGAACATGGATGATGGATGAAAAAAAAATGTATATATTTCTAAGTGCAATAATTTATCTGACAGGTGTAAATATAAGTGCAAATAAGTGTGCAGTGTTTTACTTTTTTATACTTTTTTTTACATTAATATTTCTTATTTAAACAAAAATGCGTTTTTGGAGAAAAGATGCGACAAAATTTCGTTCATATGTGCACTGTGTGTATGTTGTGAATGACAAAGTTTTGAAACTGAAACTGAAACTGGTGATGGGTGTCGCTGCTGGATGTTCTACATACTGCTCCTTTAAAGCGACTACAACAGATATCTTAAAAACAAGCGAGTGTGTTTTGCCGATTTATTTTGGAGTTAAACAGCAGATGCAGATAATATTTTTTGTGTGTGTGAAGACATTAAAAAGAAATCCCTGACACTCAGGAAGTGTGGAGAAGTGGGAAGCCTCTCATGAGCAATTATAATTACCACGGCAGAACAGAACATTTACATAACATCCAAGTGACAAACTAAGAGTTGGGAACTAATGTTTCACCTCTGAGAAATGTTTCATCTGCGAGATAACTTTGGAGAGGTGACTCCAACAAGCCGCCGCGTCTTTTATCTTCCCTTTTTTTTAACAACTGCACTTTTGACCATCTTGCTTACGGTTCAAACAGATGCACTGTATCAGACGTTCGTATGATTCCCTCAGGAAATGAAAGCAGTCAAAAAAGAAGCAGAACTGATTTAATACCGTATCGCAGATATCTGGGCTGATAGTCCTCATCCAGCTGGGACCGTATGCAGGTCAGGAAATCAAATCAGATTAATATTCTAAATGAGCAGCCCTCCCTCATGTGATGGCTGATAGCTTTTCTTATTTGATCTATTAACGAGAGCAAGAAACCAGATTGCCCATCTCTGCAGATTCAGTCCATCCAATCTATATGTGATAATGTTATTCTCCACAAGGTGTGTGGTCCAGGAGTTAATCTCTGCTCATATAAGGCGCGGAGCTGCACATTCAACACTATTAAAACGGATGATAGCGGAAACACAATGGCGCATGGACTCATCCAGTGTCTGCAGTTAAATGGGGGAGGTGGAGTTTTCGGGGGCGTGTAGGTGGAGGTGAACATCCCCCATGTGTAGGAGCATCAGAGGTGACTCACCGATGAAGTAGGCCAACAGGAACAGCAGTGTTACAGAGATGAGGATGGCACTGAGAGCAGCACATTTCCAGTTGCAGTGCTTGTAGGGTTTCTTGAGGCTGAAGGCAGGTCGAGAGAAGGTGTTCCGAGGCAGAGGCCGCGGGGGAGGCGAGTACACCGTGCTGGAGGTCAACGGGTATCCGGGTGATGTTGTGCAATACATTGGTGAGGTTCCACCTGGTTTGAACAGGAAGTGCCTGGAAAGAACATATCACCTTGTTGATCTCAACAACAGCGACTCCACAGGCTTGTCCATCATCATCATACTGTAGTGAAGTCCCTTCCACTGGTAAGTAATTCTGTCTCCAAGCACATTCAATACTGTCACCATAGTTACGGTAGATTAGTGCGAAGACTAAAGCATGTTGGGATTTCGCTCAGTCGAAAACCGTGAATCAATATCAAATCTAATTTGCAGGACTAGTGACCACAGCTGGCGATTGTTTATGCATTCATGCCAACATGGAGAAGAGTAATTCCTGTAATCATGTGTCAACACTAGCCAGGAGGAGAGACACAGTATATGATGTCGCGGTGTTGAGTTGAGCAGGTTTAGTCGCCCTTGAAGAACATGCCTGGCTATCTCAGAAAACATGTGTAGAGCTGCATGACCATGTGCCGTGTGATGAGCCCTTCAGAGAGGCAGCGGCGGCAGCAACTGTTGTCAAGGCCCTCTCGCTGACAAGTTTACAAGAAGCTCCCGAGTGGCGGAGACACAAACGTGATTGGATGTCACATTACAATGTATGATGTGCAAAGTCACTGAGAACATATTGTTATTCCTAAATATACGGACACGTCTCTGACACACCCCCTATTCTAGCAATAGGGACGGAACTGGCGAGTATGATTCATATCAGCTGTTATGTTACACATTAATCATAAATAATACAACCCAACAATGTGACTTGGTGCAGATTGTTTGTTGTATTAAGAGAGGGAAGGGACGAACACAGCACAGATTCTGGCACTGCGGGAGACACACACGGATGATTGACGGCATTTCAAAACGGAGGATGGTTTGATGGGAAACCAGCGCAGGCATCACATTTGTTTTCATGGCAAAGCAGATTCGGAGAGCCAGATAAGCAAAACGTGCAAACATACCCGTCGCTGTACGTGGCATCGTGGCGAGCCGATGCCAGGATGTCCATCTCAATGAGGTTGTCCTGTAAAGTCTCTAGGAAAGCCTGCTTTGCTATGTTTCTACACACAGGTGGAGAGATGGATATGAAGCTACTGTGAGATGTGCGTGCAAGAAACACAGAAATGCCAATACAGTATGTGATCAGCAAGCAACAACAACTGACAAGTGGAAAATCAAGACGGACAGCATGGGACAAGGAGACCAAAGGCCTTATGGAACTACTTCTACAAAGGTGTGAGACAAATGACATCTAGCTTTCTTGTTCCCCTCGTTTGGGCACTGTCATACCTGGTTTTGTACGAGCCCTGCCCTTCTCTGCAAGCGTCTTGCTCCTCTCTGATAAACATTAGTGTATTCTGGCTCCTTGTAAGGTTGTGATTGGAAGAAAACAATGCATCACTTATAAATAAGGTTGCTAAAACTTATTCCAAGACAAGGTAAAACACACTTCTTAATATGTAAGTTTCATTTTTTTCTATAAGAAATCAGCTCGTCGCTCGAGTTGTCATAGTTTTCACATCGGATGGTGTCCTTGAAGGTATAAGTTGGTTCACAGATAAAAGAGCTAGCACTTTATATTTTCTCAATAGGGGGGAAACATATCCACAGAAAGGAGGGATGTCCACCTCTATAGTAGGAAAGAGGAGAAGCTAACTTCATTAGCCTGAGCTAGCAGAGGAAATGCTCAATTTCTGTCGAATTACGTTCCGTAACCACCTACTGTAAATAATTTTGGGTAGTAACTCAAAGGTGGTTGAAGCACCGAAGAGTTCCATAGGGTGGCTGTTTGGAATGCTGCTCCCTCGCGCTGCTCAGTAATGGAACGCGGGCCTCATGTATTGTTCCATTTTTAGCGCCTCTACCGGGTGAAGAGCTCCGGACGGAGAGACCGAGAGAGTGCAGGTGCAGCCGGCTGGTACAGCTGCAGCTCCTTCATGCTACACTGACTCACTGTCGCTGGGTTAAAAGCTCCAGAGAGAGATTGGAGTACAGCAGCATGTTTTTATACACTACAGTGACTCACTGTCACCTCTTACTGTGCGAAGCGGTATTAAGAGACCAGGCGGTGCGGGGCTAGTTCCGTAGCTATGACACAAATTATACCTTCAAGTAAAGTTGATTTCAACTCTAAAATAAACACAGTATATTCCTACGTTTCTAGGGGAGCACGTCTCTCTTCTACCACAATGCAGCCCCAACCCACTATGACAGCTGTGATCCGTAAGGAGAAACTGCAGCAATGCAATGGAGAAGTGGACTTTCCGCATGCAATGGGCAGGCTGAACATGCCCGGTGGTACAAGAGAAAAGCCTTGCTTTTGATCCCTGCCCCATTGAGGCCAGCAGTGAAGTCTGTTCATGGTCTCCCTACAGCTTGTTTTGTGGGAGAAGAATGCAAATTTTAATGAGGAGAGAGAGTGAGAGAGACAGAGATGCCTGGCAGAAACTCTGAAGAAAATGGTGATGCTGGATTTTGCCAGCGAAATGCTGGCGTCTCTCCTGTGGCAGATCGGAGTGTGACCTACCACTGCAAGATTTATCAGGAGCATTTAATTTCACAAAAGCGACAAGAGAAGGCCATTGTGCCACTGTTAACAAAGTAAAAGTGACATTTAAACGTTTTCCGGTCTGCGTAGGTATCACTTAAGGTTTCCTTGGCATGACTGGAACATGTTTTTTTTTCAAGGCTATCGTGTGTTTCTGCAGCATTCTTCTCCCCTGATGATCCTCCCCTCCTCACCATCTGCTTTCTGTTCCACAGGGAATACCTGTGCAGGATTAACTTTGGAGCTGGATGATGCGTAATCATTAATTATGCCACTAAATGTCCTTCTACGGGTTGAAATTGATGCTCATTTTCCTATTGACTGAACCGTGTCACAATTACTGGAGGAGGAGACAGTCACCCTGTTCATGGCTGTTCTCTGGCCAGTCCAAATTAACTGCATCGTCCTGTATGAGGGTATATTAAAGACGATGTCTAAAGTTCCTCCCTGCATTGGTTTGGGACTATTTTCCAGTTGTTTAATTATCTAAAAAAAACGATTTTTGTAACGATACAATTAAGTTAATTAATGTTTTCGCAGCTGGCAACCTTGTTACATTGACAAGTTAGATGAGAGCATGCAGCTACTGCAAGGACAGTGATGTGATCATTAGGAGGGTTGAAGCAAGTCTGGATTTCCAACCCTCTCCCAATAACAGGAGACACATTAATACCAACAGATATTCCCTTTCTTGCAATAACACTTGACACGTCTACTTCACACAAGGGCCTCCTGTTGAGGAATGTGCTTGAGAGGTGAATACTGATTAATAAGGAATAAATAAAAAGACCGGGCTCAGGTGGAGGAGCTAAGAAGCCTGCTCACGGGAGCCTGAATGCAATTTTGCACAAAGTGTTTCATATCCAACGTGATTGTAATTACTCTGCTGGTTAGACTCAATGGCGTTTCCACGGTAACAATTACGAACATAAGACAAAAGACCCAAAAGCAGCACTTTTCTCTTGTTTGCCACAAAATCATGTTTGTCACAAATAAGCCTTGGCCCCTAGCAGGATATCTCCCATTTTATTGCTTTGCTTCTTGTTAGCACTGCGGTAATTTCATACAGAGCGGATAGCATGAAAAGCTGCGTTCAATCTCACAGGAAGCCAACGTCTGTTAACATCTCCGGGAAGCCAAGGTACACAAGTTACCTCGTTTCCAGGGGGATGTTGCTGTTCAGGAGCCAGTTGTCCTGCGCACTGGCAGAGTCCTGACCGCTCGCCGGACCCTCGGGGGGAGCGGAGCTGTCCGTGGGCGCAGGACTCGGGTTGCTCCGCGGCGTGTAGTTGCCCCTGTTTAAGGAGTTAATGGAGGCCGCATGGTGCTGATGATTGGGCGAGTGGGAGTGGGAAAGCGGTAGAGGAGGCGTCCGCAGCCGAGAGTGGTTCTGAAAGACTCCGTCTGGAAGCAGAAGAGGAAAGAAATTACAAAACTTTCGAAAAAAAAAGTCAATTTCTACTTCAAAACAAACTGCCGAACCGTTGAGCGAACGTCCCACCAGGTCGTTTGAGCGAGTGTTGGATGAAGTTTGGAAATTACTTTGAAAATGGAAACAATTATACGATCAATATTCAAGTGCAATCAATGCAAAGTGAACACTTTCATCTGGGCCGTCACGTATACCTTCAACATTCTCACCCAACGCTTCAACAGCGCATGAAGAGCTGTGAAGCACTCACATGAACCGCTCTTTAAAAAAGTAATTCTTCTGCTCATTATCTCTCTCCAGAGCGATCGACGAGCTCTCCGCCTCCCACGGAGGCCGGCGACAGTGTGCTTAAACCGGTCGCTTGCTCCCGAATAAACAGATCCTGTCCTTGAAACTGAGCAATACTTTCACATCGGCAGGGAAAGTTTGAGCATGAGTAGTCTATCTATATACTGTACATCTACATAAGATGCTATGTGCTTTACGGCCATCGCTAGCTGCATGTCATCAGATCTGCAGTGGTCGACCGTATTAGAGGTGATTCCGCTGCCTGTGCTGCTTAAAAAGTTGACCGAGATCATTGTGCACTTTTTATCCATTTCGTTTTTAGTATCTTCACGTGAGAGCAGCCAGTCACCCTTTTATATGAGAGATATCCACAATACTTAAATTGCCAATTTTCAGCAGAGAGCGGAATATTAACACACAGAGAGCTTATTGTGTACAATCAACTCCTTCATTAAGGTCGGCTCCTGGCAGCCAGAGGAGCTTAGAGTCATTGCAGATATATTTTTAAGGGTCAGGAATATGAAGCTGCCGTATCAGCGGGTGACAATCAAGGCAGATTTATACAGAAACTGTCGAGGGGTAAAAAAAACCCTGCAGAAACTAAAAGAAGCATTAGTTTAAGTGCTCGATGCATTTAATACAAGTGGAGTGACAGCCAGCTGTTGTCCTGGATTACACCTCAAATAATGTCTCAACAAGAGGAAAAGGCTCATAAATGTAGTTTACAGGCAGTTTTTTACAAACACCAGCTGTACGTGAGTGTTTCTTATTCCACTTCTTTCCAGGACGAACTCCAAACAGAAACTCTCTTATTCCCTTTTCATTCTGGAGATTGTTGCTATGACATTCATCGCTGGCACTGACAGGCGGCTGCATGCTGTGCTAGCATTTGCAAACTGTTTCCCTCGTAATTAACCTAAAAAGAGGGACGGCAAAATAGTGTCTGATGACCTGCCTGCAGCTCAGTAATGTACCTGATGCCAACATATATTTATAAGGTAATTGCAGACAGGGACGGAAGCATGCACGGAAAAACATATCAAATGCATCACTGCTCTGGTGAACATTTACTGCACGATAAACACGTTTTTTTTTAGAGGATCATACTTGCAATCCATATTAAGAGTCAAGCTACAGCCTAATATTTGTTAGTTGCATTCGGTGTTTGATTCAATAATATCCTAAGCTTCACAAAAATGCTAATTTTACATTCTAAATACTGTCGAACAAGCCATCGACTCAAAAGTGCTGATCAACCCACCGGCCACGGTCCTAATTATATACAGTCTATATATTCCATTAGCATTATAATACATAATGTGTACAAGTGACGATAGGCATTATTTAAATCCACTACTTGACTGCACGCCCGCCCTTGTCCGACCAATAACCTTTCAGCAGCCAGCGGTCGCTCCTACTTTTGTGCAGATCAACAGAAACAAGTCAATTCCTGAGACAAAGCGCGGCAGGGCAACACAGCCCCTCACAGATGTGCTGAATCAGCAACAATTATTCACTACTATCGAAAGGACGGACGAGTAAAAAAAAAAATTAATGGTTTTCCATTGACGGAACGAAACTGGCGAGCAAAGGAGATTCATTTGTTAGCAGAGAGACAGAGGAACGAGGGGACGTCGCTACAATGGCCAAACTTTCACATGGTATTCAAGAGAGGAGCCGACAGATATCCATTCAGTGGAAGAATGGGGGGATTTTCATTTTTCTCTCTAACAGATCTTTGCACTGGCAAAAGGCCTCCTGACGCTATTGGAGACAAGTAATTAAAGCAAATCCACTTCATTAGCTCGGACCACCTCCCCACCCTCCACCCCCACCCGGAGAGATAACAGGAATGTCTGTCCAATGGTAACATGTTAGAATGGCTAGGAGAATCAGATAGCGGTGCTATAAAATTCAAACTAATTGTAACTTTTCATGGACTTTAACATCGTCGATGTATTATTATCTCCCCGAGGACACGTCAAACATCTGTTCAAATACTTCTGCACTGACAGGCCGAGGATCAGCGCAGTTGTTGAAAGATTTGGCATCTCTTAAGTTTTAATTCCCATTGTGAGATTTATTTTTTAGCACTAAGTTATCCACTAACGAATGACCTTATTTAAATTAAAACAAATCAGCCACATAAATCTCATTATCGTGAATCCGTGTGCGTGTTGATGCTCGCAGGGATCCAGATGAGGAACACAATGTTCAAAGCTGTTATTATGATGACTTTACAGCCTGGAGAGAAAAAGGGAAGTATTGATTTGTTCAGTGTGTTTTTTCTTTCTCTCACACTGAGAGTTAATTGGCCTTCAGATTTAAACTCTATAATTTGTTAGTTTATATTTAGAAATAATTTTTTCTTTCTTGTACAATATAACTGACATGACGTTTGCTTCAAATTCAAAAAAATACTTTGCATAGAATTAAATAAATCCAAATAAATGAATATATATATATATATATATATATATATATATATATATATATATATATATATATATATATATATATATATTAAGTTGGATCCAATTAAACACTATTAGATTCCCTTTAAGTGCCCATGAGAGCTCGTTATTGCTTAAATTATCAAACAGCAGAGTGGATTATAGATTCTTCTGCAGACTGTATTGGGTTACGTCCAAGGTGAGGCGGAGCGAGTTTGAAAGAAATATTTCGACTGTTTTTGGAATTGCAAAATGATTTACGATTTTTAGAAGGAAAAATCATTTTTACATAATTACTAACAAAGCCCCATAATCATGATCTGAACCAAACAAAAGATATATCCTTAAAGGCCAGACGTCTCTGCAATACAACAATATTTAAGTTAAATGGTATCTTTACACACTTTCACAAATATTGTGCCTTCTGACAGATGAAAATTTGAGTATTTAAGAAAATGTCCATTAATTTGTTTACATATAGTATTTAATCGCGTCACTGCAGTGTCCAGTGACGAGGTGTATTCTAAAATAAGGACACTTCATCAGATCCACAGCACTGATGATGGTCTCATACCTGATGAGATGAGATGTTACGATACCCACCGAGGTGTGAGACATTCAATGCAGAATTAATCAAAAGCCATCCAGCACCGAATAAATCATTAAATCTTGCTTAGTGTTACAGCCCCTGAGGCTAATCATAGGGGCAAACTTTCCAGTTGAGTAGCATTTGTCTATGAAAGTACAAATAGTATTTGTCATGTAGGCAGTGAAGCCGCGCTCGCTCCCGGCTTCTTTCTGCTGGCCCTGCTGTTTCCTTCCCCATTAGACGGCGTCTGAGGGGAAGAGCCACGTGGGAATGCTCGCTGTCTTTCCTGGACTCATTTGAGAGGTAACAGGTACCACAAACAACACATGGTGGGTTTAACGCTCAGCCGTCCACCGACTCATTCTATGGGAGTAGGACCCTCTGGAATAGAAGCTCACC
This sequence comes from Macroramphosus scolopax, assembly GCA_901007825.1. Classification (NCBI taxonomy): domain Eukaryota; kingdom Metazoa; phylum Chordata; class Actinopteri; order Syngnathiformes; family Centriscidae; genus Macroramphosus; species Macroramphosus scolopax. Next base: position 22,212 of record CAAKHC010004804.1, on the reverse strand, counting down.
TTCATCGCTAACTGAAGGGGGGAGGAAAAACACACGAGCTACTGTGCAAGTAGGAAACATCCTGCCGCCAGAATGCGAATGAAGCGTGAAACAAGAAGAGGAACTGTTTATATACACGTCAGGGTGATAACCGCTCGTGCATATGCCAGCGGAAAAATGAATAACGTGACAAAATACATGCATTTACCATTTGAAATAAACCAAGAATAACCAGCAGCAACCTGATGCGTTAGGACCGAACCAGACATCTGCTTCTCTCCGCCTCTCTGAGATCAAATTGATTTTCCTGTCCTTCTTTGAGCTGCCTTTGCAAGAACAAGACAAGTGGTTACGTATGCTCGGCTCCCTGCGTGTCAGTCTGCTGCGGATCCATCAACGGGATCAAGATTTTCTTAGAGGGCACAGATGGTCTGCAATTATCGTGGAGTGAAAGTGATGCGTCTCAATTTATGTCAATGAAAAGACGAAATGTAGGTATGCAAACGTCATTATGGTCGCTGACAAACAGCCAGTCGAATGGAACTGGACAAATTGTCTGTAGCGCCAGTTCATTGATAACTCAGCATCGACATCAAAAGGAACAGATTCCGTTTGATATTTCAACCCCTAACCGGGAACTCACATATCAAGAAAAGACAGGGCATGACATGCGTGCGCCATGTGCTGCTCATTAAATTATTACTTAGCCTCAGATAGTTTCATTCTTCATGGTGTCCGCGGCCGAATTAGCAGCTGGGGTGACCTCTTTTAAGGCACATTTCCCTCGTCCTTGCAGACACGGGGAGATGATTAAGCAGTTCAAATGAAAGCTTATTCAAATTCCTCGCAACGGCCACGTCCCCGAGCTTTCTTGCGCAGCATTCCTGCTTGGTCAGCTGTGAGGTGATGGTGCGCCGGCCCCTTTCACCGGGGAGCCCAGCTGCACCGGGAGCCAACACTGGCCCTACCCCATGCTGTTTTGCATTAAAAGATGCTAATACCGGGAGGTTGCAGTGTCTCAGATCTTGCGACTCGGCATGGCAACAGGCTCCCACTGGCAGTCTCCCCAGGAAGAAGCCCCTCAGAGAAAGCCAAGGGCCACAGTGAAACACATGCTTCACAAAAGGGCTGCAGGCTTCAGCGGGCAGCCTCATCAGCCTTACAGAAGCCCTGGCTCGACCGAGTGAAAACAGAACCCTGAAAAACTCAAATAAACACTGCAGCCTGCAGGGGGGGGCTTACTAATGGGAATAATGATATGCAGCCTATAGCGTTTACTTGTTCAGCATCCAGCAGAACATTTTAAGTCCTATGTGGGCTCAAAGATGACCTTGAGCGAATGTAATGTGAAGTGATAAAAAGCCACTTGTTTTCCAGTGCAACAAGATACACGGTGAGCCAATTATTTAGTAGGCAGACACACTTTCTGAGGTTGTTTACTGACAATAACAACGGTAAACATCTCCTGCACTCGGCATTTGAATATTCCCTCAATAACTGGCCCGTGTGTCAAAGAGATCTGATTAGATATTCCACTTATTTTACCATGGGCTCTTTTAAATTACCTGCTTTGCACGTGTAATCCCACGGATGCAGACTTGCATTACATTTGACCACATGGCCAACCAGGATAAAAAAACTCTGCATAAAACAGAAGACTCTGGACCTTCTGTGTATTCATGTCTTAATGCTCTTGCGTGTTCATCCTCCTGTTCTGCACAGCCAATCACAACGTATGAAACTTGTTCTGTTTCACCTTGAGAAGATGAGGTTTATGTAGCTGAAGGCAGCAGTTTCACTCCACAGTAAACACAGTCTAATGAAGTCATTTCACTTCCTGATATGTTGACACCAGAGTGAGTCCATGGAGTTATTTAGGTATGTAATATGTGCAGTAAAAGCTCCGGGGGTGGACGTGTTTTACAAAGTGAGCCATCACTCTCTTTTAGTGACAATCTGTGCAAACTTTGAGCAAAGCAGATATTAACTTTCATTGTATTTTAAGTCACCGATATTTGATTCAACTGGCTGCCGTGAAGAACAACTAACGGTACTTCAACATACGGCTCAGTTGAGTACAAACATCAAAGACCTGCAGATATAAATGAACCAAAATCTGACGTATTTCAGTGTATTTAGATTTGATTTGGAAACACAAAGGAGGCGAGCTTGTATGTTTAATTAGTTGGTTTAAGTGAACACACAGTGGAGGGTTTGTGTTCTCTCTCTGATTGTACTCGGCTCACTGATGTCAAATATTGTTCTATATTTAAATTAAACTAAACAGCTGCGACAGTTACAGATCTTCCCCATAACAGGAGTTTCTTATGTCGTCAATATCGTGCGTTTGACTTATTTTTAGCCAACGTGTGTTTGATCCCATAAATATAAGCTGAAGTGATTTGCAAAAAAAAAGACATTATTTTATGATAATATGTTCATTAGGACAGTTTCATTGTCACTGCAAAAACACTATGAAGTACATTGTTTTAATAAATCTGTTGGAAACAATCAAGGAGCAGGTTTTGCATGATGCACTACTTTCTTACCTGCAAGCGGCTGCAGGAGCGTCTGCAACAGTAATACCGTGTGTGTGTGCTATGATGGTATGAAAAGCCTTGTAGTCACCAATATAAGCCACACGGAAACATGCTGGGATTTTGCAAACCTAGAGGAATCTTAAAAAGCCCGAGGATGACTAAGGTAGAAACTTGAGCTGGGGATATTCCTCCTGAGTCCTCTCCTATCACCTACTGACAGCCTGAGGCAAACTTAAATGCCGTACCTATGCAAAACAGTGGCTTTGTTATGAGACAAATCTGCAGTGGGAAGAGGGCCCCCCCCCTCCCCTCCCTGTCCCCCCTTAGGCGCAGTCATGTCCCTGCGAGGTGACCAGCATGGTGCTGCTGTGGAATTAGGGAGGAGATTGCAACAGGATTAATAACTTATTCTCCAGGCTTTTTTTCTGAGCAGGCAGCTGGGGCACTCTGGAGTTTGATGTAATTCAACCCTTTGGTTACTTAACTTGTAAGCCCGATCAATTATTTAGGCCATTTTATTTTGTTTTTTGTTTGCTGTGCTGGTGGGAGAAGTTTGCTGTGGTTGAAAGGCATAAGAATAGGAAGAAGAAGAAAAAAAAAACGTATTCGACATTGCTCATTCATGACTTATGGGAGATGTGCAGCATAAATCGCCGACTTTGAACGATAACACTTGTGTAGATGGATCATAAAGAAGAATATTCCGCCTCACTGTGGGATATTTTGTGGCCACAGTATGGATCTGTTTTCACTCGGGTTAACGTGAGGATAACTCCAACTAAGACCAGCCAAAATACACCATACACAATTCATCACTGCCCATCAATACCTCAGTCTGAAAAACTGATAGCACATAACACACTGACTGCTGCTCAGTAAATCAACATACATATATTACTTCCATATAACTGTTGACGCGTGTTTGCACTGCGAGAACGTCAGTCTGTCAGTTTGAAGGAGTGTTTAGTCAACAGCAGGAGACAGACGTTTGGAAGTTGGATGAATAGCTGAGATTTGGTAATGAGATATCACATGGAGGGTGGTGGGGGGGGGGGGGTTCAAACTTATCTCAGTCAGGATGCTCTGCGAAGGAGTGATACGTTTCATGGGTTAACATGAGTCAGTCCGCGCCGGCTCTGCACCTGCTGCAAAAGGAACTCTTTCAGTTCCTTGCTTATCTCCTATCTGAGGTTCGGAGGATGCACGCAGGCTATTGTTTCTAAAAAATTCTATAGAGGGATTGTCGATCGTTACTCCCACCAGCGTGCACTGAAACTGAAGAGAAATATCTGTGACAAATATCTCCTGCTGAACCAAAACCATCCATCTCTTTGAGAGAGGCTCTGAACTTTGCAGACCTTGCTTCAGAGAGCGCTGTGCATTTCCTGAGGCTGTGTATCGACTCGAAGCTGCTACTCTCTCTTATGGTGCTCGGTAAAAAAGCAAGGGACATTCTCTTGCCCACAGCCAACTGACTGACCTACAACACAACATGTCCATGTGCAGGGGAAGGTTAACCTCCAGAATGCAACAGTAGTTTGAAAACCAACTCACCATCGACAGCTGCAGTGGCAGGAGCAGACGGGTTCCCTGAGCCAGTTTTAACTAAGAATGAATTGGGGCCAAACTCATCCTCAGAGTCAGAGTCCTGGGCTGGCTGAACCGCACAGTTACCTAGCAACCCTCCCTGGCTGTGATTGGCTGCAATGGAAGGGGGTGGGTATGGGAGCAGCTCAACAGGGGAGGAGGAGGCGGATGAACAAAGCAGCGGAGGACCTGTGGACCACAAACAGAGACAACACATGGGGGGGAAATGAAACACACCCAAACACAACGACCAGCACATTGGAGTTGAACACATACGCAAACACACACACACACACATGCAAGACTTAACTCTGACACTTCAAAAACAAACAGGAACACATCTGCCTTTGTCTCTGCCACCTCACCCCAGCTGGGAGGAACAATACAAACAACTGAAATGACTTTGACGTAGAATAAAAGGCAAATGCCTGGCGCCGGTTGAAAGAAACTAAAAAATCAAAAGACTTTTTGGGGATGTTAAATGCAAACAAAAAAAGAAGAGAACAATTTGAGGCTAGAAGTCTAAAGCTCAAAACTAAAAACAAAACACAGAGTTGGGGTTCAAAATGAGGAATCATTTATTTTCATTTTTATTAAAACGCCTCTGAATGCAGCCGTGGTCAGAATTTATAAGTATTATTTTTTTCTAATTTGTTGGGCCTTACAGGACACCCTGCAGCCAATCAGAAATGATCATTAAGCCTCATGTATAGAAAACTACTTGTGAATGCAGCCATAACCCAAATATATAAGGGATCCCTGTTGAGATTCAAATTATTATATTCAAATTCAGTCCGACGGGGGGTCCGAAGTTCCCTGAGAATCAGCTCAGGGCTCCAGAACGTGAAGAGGTTACGGTGTGTGCATGAATTAAAATCACCTATAGAGTGAACTAACACCAAGTCAACAAACTGCAACAAAAATCCCCGGCAAATGTATGCTGTGCAGCAGGCGTATGAATAATGTGTTCCCAGATACGGCAGGGTTGTTAAATCCCCCCCCCACCCTCCTGAGGAAATACATATAACCCCTGCCGGCCAAGAAATGAATCCACCCTACAGCAATCCTTCCCATTCCTCCTGCACTCTGTGTCCGTCTCAGCTTTCCTACTTGTCAGTAATATAAAATACCACAGGGATCACACTGACCACTCAATTTAACCAAGGAATATGAATAATTCACGGCGGTGATTATTTATAGCCTCTTGTTATAGATACCAAAACGCAATCAGAATTCTAACGTGCGAATATCAGATTTTATTTTATTTTTTTTTCTTGCAAAGGTTTTATTGGCTCCGATCCTCATGTTGTCATGGACTGTTAAATCTCCACAGAGCTCCTATTAATGTGTGATTAACTCTCAGATGCAGCTCTGTGCCAAGCTGAAAATCTGAGTACTTAAGTAAAATGACTGCGGCGAACACAGCCATCATTTTGGTGAACCCCCCCCCCCCCCCCCCCCCCCCCCCCC
>CAAKHC010004804.1:0-16616 GCA_901007825.1 Macroramphosus scolopax | reverse complement strand
TTCCCATCAGTTTGCCCTTCTCCAAATTCCTGCTGACTCGACTGTCATCCATCACGAGTGATATATTTTCTCTCGCGCTGTTATGGTCCCTGAAGAATATTAAAATGCGACTCATTGACTCGCGTCTAATTAGGAAACAATTAGGGATATTAACATATCAGCCACGGATCCGACAAAAACACCAAATGTCCACTGGGCCGGAGAGTCACATTTTGTGCCTTTATATAAACTTCCAACACTCCAGTCCTCCCTGAACCCCCTAATGCCCGAGCAGTAATAGCTGCGGAGGCACAGCGGCCATGCTGCGGGTTAATGACGGCAACACTTTTGTGCTTCAAAATTCGACATTGTACAACCGCGAGCGGAGGAGCTGCCGACACGAACATAATTACAATCATTCCCAGAATCCCTTGGATACATCTGAGATGCAAACACTTAGCGTGTGTCAAAACAACATCACTCTCCTGCCGAACCCCAAACACAGATAATACCTGTAGTTGTATAAAAGACCTTTCATGAAAGTTCTTGACATGAAATCACAAAAAAAAATAAACCACAAGAGGTACTCGCACTGAATATTACAGCGTTTCCTTTTATTCTCTAATGAATGAGACAGGAAAATAATACATTTCTCTGAGAAATGGTCAGTCACAGCCTGAATCGGCCCCAGATACAGCAGCCATTAGTGTGGCGCACAAAGGTTTCACTGTCTCACGGCGTTTAATTAATGCTGGCTTGTGCAGATCGTGCCAAAGCCAAATTGACCTCGCGTCGCAGACGGGGCCTCCGCGGGTGAGAAGCAACAGCTTGAGATGGTTGCCAGAGTTGATTGCCTTTCACCTTCCCTCAGTATATTACAGCAGTAAAAGGGGACCTTTGCTGGGCAGCCGCTGGACCACGAGCTTCTGCTCGCTTCCCTGAAGCCCCGCCCCTTCACACACACACGTATGAACACATTCAACAGTACATGGTTGTTGCAGGAATAAATTCTAATTACTGAAGATGTCTCCTACTTCACAATAATTTTTTTTCTGAGCGCAGGAAATGTTCACCGTCATCAACGAAAGAGAACAGCCTTCCAGTGTCAATACATCATTCAACACGGTGAAGCTCAAACGTTTCCATTGTAGCAACAAGGAGGAGAAAACACATTTAGTCTGGAGGGGGGGCTGTTATAAACTCATTAGCAAGCTAATTAAGAGAATGGACAAACAAGTTGCTAATGATATTATAGTATTTAGTGCGACACTTCTTCCCAGGAGGAAATGCTGAATGAACGTCTCATTAAATATTCATGCAGAAGTATTTTATAAAAACTGTCACAGCTGATGATTTCAACTCTTAGAAGTAAAACTTGAATTTTTAGTTTATTCAAATTATGAAACTAGATTGGATAATTTGTATCAAATACATCCGAAAAGGTTTAACACCTCCAAAACGTCTTGAACATAGACGTCAGTGGGACTACCTCTGCTGCTGGCTTAATGATGGAACCATCAAGTTTGTGTGAGAGGAAGCAGCAGGTGCTTTTATTTTGAAAGTGTTTTCCTCGTTGGGTGATTTCTTCCTGCTACACTCTAATGTGGCGGCTCACCTGTGTCCTGTGACTCACCTGTCATGTATATATATATATATAAATATATATATAAAGCTGTCTGTTCCCTCTCAGTTGCCTGATTAGTCTTTCCTCCCGTTCCTGTTGTTTTCCACGTTTGTGCTTCTTGTTTTACTTTTCAACCGGATCCCTGATGTTGTTCTTGCCTCCCCCCTGTTGCCTTCGCTGCTGGATGTTCAACACCTGTCAGCTCCCAGATTTTGCTTGCTGCCTGTCTCCCTTCTATTGGACTCTGGTTGTCTTCATTAAAGCCTACACATCGTGAACTTTTCCTCGCCGCCTGTCTGATCGCTGCACTTGAGTGTATTCCCTGCTTTTCCCTGGCTCGTGACAGGAGCTCCCAGATCATCAAATACGGACTCCTTCTCACTCCCCTTGAGTCTTACACCTACACACGAGGCGGCATCTCTGTGAGAAGCCAAAGCCATTGGAGTCAATTCAAGATGACATCAACATATAGCAGAGAGGAGGCCGGTTGGTTGTTTGGGTGCTGGACTTTGCAACAGTCAAAGGGAGATCAGTGAGTGTCTCATTTCCAACAAGCAGTGCAGACTCTGCTTGTTGGAAATTCTAAGAATCATTGGATCCACCAAGAAATTGATGTTTCAAAATGCTTTTATCTGTGGAGGTTTAACTTGGCAGCCGAATCAGATAAATAGTGAATATTAGTTAGAGAGAAAATGTAATGAAGTGAATAGAAAGTCAATTAAGTAAAAAGTGAACATTATTCATCCAGAGAAAGATAATCTTTACCCCCCCCCTCCTCTCTCTCTCTCTCTCCTCGCTCTCCACCAGGCTAATGATTCTGATTTTTGCCTTTATTATAAATGCTGCAGCTATATATAGAAATTGATCTATTCGAGGAGATGAAAGTTGCCGTCTTCAAAGGCTCAACGTGGTAAATAAGATCTGTGACTGCCTTTCTTAAATGCACCTCACAGCCACAACACTGAGAATGGCGAAGTAGACGTGTGACTCCGCGGTGACAACAGGAATTATGTTTGCACAGGAAGTACAGCTGCGGGCAGCATTATAAAAAATGTAGGGTATTTGTAGATGAACGGTGCGGGGGAAAAAAAAAACAACATCTCAGCGCCTGTCCTGTACAATCAACTGATGTCATGTGGCGCACAAAGCATACAGGATGCAGGGGAGTGACTCAGAGTGTCATCATCGCACCACGACTCTGCTTGTAAGATGCAGATTGCGTTGAATCTGCGTCTCCTCAAAGGACGTTCTGCATGCGGGATTAACATCGCCGAGACAGCGGAAGATTTATTCAGTGCTAATGTTGAATTCACATTTTAATAATCTACAGTGACACCAGGAAAAATAAACAAAGACAAAACAACGGATATCGTGTGTTACTGAGCTGATTCGGACAGAGAAAGGTCGTTGACACATCGGGACCGGATCAGTGTTGTCATTTAATATAGGCTGGGGCTGGAATTTCATCATTTCTAAGTGCATCAAGGCCCTCAAGTTAAGAGGAAATTACTGAAAGGATGGATGTATTAATACTTTAAAAATAGACAATGTAATACTGCAGAGTGGGGTAGTCTGGTATGAATGAGGGGCGCTCTGGGATCCCACAGAAGGATGGGAGAGAGAGAGAGAAACCTTTTAAGGTCAATAACATCACTAAAGGTACTTTGACACGTGTGTCGGAGGTTGATTCTTAAAACTTAAGTTGTTCTGTCTTTGTTTTACAGAGCTGCTGTCACAGTGGACAGAGACCCTGGAGATTAAGGGAAGAACCAAATAAAGTGCACGAAGCCGGACGGCCAACGGGCAGAGGGCTTTCAAAGCAGCATCAAGGTCAGCCGGTGGGGAAACGACGGCAACGGTCAGCCTGCCTTCGGTGAAATTGCTTCTCTGACTCTGCATGCAGTAGATGATATGATTACATGTTTAAAGCAACAGGGGCTGCAGTCACCGCGCTAACTGCTGCTGCCGACGGTAAGAAGGGCCGGAGAGCAGATTACATGCAACATGGGAATGACAGCGCTCCCGACCTCATCATCCGACGTTGATGAGCACAACGGAGGAAACTGCGGTCTCGTTACTGCTCTTACTGCGCTTGCATGTGGAAATCATAGAGAAACGGGAGGCTCTATTTAGCCCAGTGGCATTTCCCGAAAAACGCAGTGTTTGATTCCTCGCCTGCTCGGGCTTTAGGTAATTTGAACTGCAGTGGGTGGAGGAGAGTGTTTCTCAGTGGCTCATTGACGGGCCGGTGGCCCAAAGTCTTCAAGTATCCAGAGTTACCAGCAGCCTGCTTGCTCGGGCCGCACGTTCCGCTCGTGAACGCCTGCTCTGCTTTGTGTTCACCACTAATTGGTGGAGTTACACCTATGCAGACCGCTACAAAGCCCCACACGAGCCCTTTCATGTGTGTTTTGCTTGTCTGTTCCACTTCCTTTATACATACTTCAACCGGCCGATATCCTCTAATTGCACGGAAGAAAAAAAACATTTTTTTTACGTGAGTTCGATTACGGGAGTGATGCATGAAGGCGCGCTTTAGATTAACGTCTGATTCTTAGCAGCGTCTGTCAGTCACAGCGGCTTTCATGAAGACGTTCCCTTTTTAGTTGATTAACTCTCTTCGGAGCAATCTGAAGGCTGCAGGTCTGCGTTCCATCTGCGGGGACTAATTTGAGTGGCACACATTGTGAAAGTGCAATTATGAAAACTAGATGCAATGGTAACCTTGATTACAGCCTGCATGACCAGCAGCAGACGGCCCGTGTGCTGGTGCACGTTACACCGCTTACTGTTCTTCACGGTCGCATTTCTGGAGCTAAATATAAATGATGACATCCCTCAGGACTTTGTATTGTATCCATACCTATTGTTAAAGTTACTCCTCACGTCACTGCTCAGCAGCGGTTGAATGATGAGCTGTGTGTTGTTAAGTGGCCGCGGTTTCCCCTGTTTCCTTCAATGGAAAACCATAATTCTCATTTATATTGTGTTGTATCTGCTATAAAGTGTGTGTAGGAAGTCAGAAAGAATAGTTGGTTTCTTATATAAACCAGCTGTAATGAAAATGATGTTCTGTTAATTGAGTTATGTTGCTGGTTTGTCCGACAAGGTACCGTAATTGGATATTTGATGACTTTTAAATTGCCTGGGCATCATCAGTTTCCTTCCGACATTCGATCCGTCTGTAGCCGAGCTCTCCTGGTCATTGTTCGTGTGCAAGGAATCTTGTGCTACAAAGGTTCTGCTAAACCTATGAAAGGAGGATTGATGCTCTTTTTTTGATTCCTTTCACAGTATTTGAGCTCCGCTATGACTGATTAAATGTGCCCTCTTGCCTACCATATCGCTGCTCCCGGTTCGTATTGGACTTCAAAGACGGAGGAAAGGGCGGTGAACGTCCTGCCTTTGTGTCACCGGCGGTCTTAGAAATCCGAACGTGTCTTTGGCAGAGCGAGCTGAAGCCCTGTCGTGGTGTTTCTGCAGTGTAACATGATTAAAGAGGAGAAAGCAGACGAACACACTGGCTAAGGTGAAATAAGGAATCTTTAGGACATCAGAGGCTTCGCTGCATCATTTTAACAAAGGTCTGCATGTGTATCATCTCTATTAGGACAAATCAACAAATGTGGCTGCAGTTTGGCAACACATCTTCATCACCTGGATATAATTCAAACCAACAACAGAATGTCCCTTTTTATATTTCTTCATTGCAAAAAATACACCTTGTATTTCCTAGAAAGGTCCTTTTTAACAAAGGAGTCTTTCTCCCAGTGGCCTTGGCAGAGGTCTGTGCTCTCCTACAGTACTTCTGTTTCTTTCTCTTCTATACACCATCGTCCAACGAGATGTCCAGAGGATGTACTGTATAGAAAAACATAACCTTTCTATAACCATCTGTCGTCCCTGATTCTGCCATCGCTGTGGGTGGTTTGGGTAAAAGGTGAAAGCTGTTTAAGAACTAGTAACTGTGAATATTGACTGTAAATATATTTAAAACCTTCCCAACACAGTCTGTCGTGTCTCATCTTGTGTTTCATTTCCTGTTTGTGTTTCTTGACTCCCACCTCCTCTCGTGTCAGACACTCCTGTGTGTGACTGCCGGCTCCGCCCTGATGGTTTCCAGCTCTCTAACCTGCTTCTGCTAGTGTATTTAGTCTGTGTCTTCCTTCGTCTCGGTGCCAGTTCGTCTTCGTTCCTCCGTGTCAAGCGGTCCAGCATCATTCCCACTGATCGCCCTTCGTGTTCGGATCCTTCTCTTTGTTTTGGACTTGGCTTCTGCCTTCTCCCCGTGCACATGCGTCCTCACTACCTGTGTGCTGAACACTAAAAGACGGTTTTACTGCACCAGCTTTTGTCTCATGAGCCGTGTGTTCGAGTCCTGCATGTCTCGGCGGTTCCAGTTGTCACACGTGTGTTCAGGAGCAAGAAACTGACTTCACAATAAGTTTGCACAAAAGAAAACCTAATTGCGGTTAAGATAATAAAAGGTCATCAGATGGCGGCGGTCAACAGAATTACAACAGTTGACACCACAAGTACTCATGATACGGCTTTAACAACCGAGATAAAGCTTTCCAAATGGAATCAAATCATAACAGTGAGAGATAATTCATTTATCGGAATGGTTCGGGGACACGCTGACGTTCGTGACATTTATTGGTGTTTGTGCTGGAAATAAATTACACTTATCAGACCTCTCCAGACAATGCAAAACAAGATGCCCTGATTCTGGCTGCTGCATTATTAGAATTCCCAATTTGACGTAATTGATTTCTGCTGCACAGCTGCGAGTCATAACCAGCTTCTTATGAAATTAACACTCGATAGGAGATCTCATATCAGCGGAGGAACAAAACGAGACGTTTTGCAGCTCGAAGAGACGGTTTTGACAAAGTCATAACAATAATCTAATGCAGCCGATACAAGTGATGCATTATAAAGTCAGCGGACGTCATCTTGTATGAACGAGCTACCTGATGGTGCCTCTTATCGGCTATGAATCAGGATCAGAGCCACGGAGAGAAGCGAACGTAATGTATGATTAGCAGCGTCTTCTTCTACACAGGCCTGACCACTGCGGAGAGAAATGGAAATTCTATTTGTGCGTAATAATAAAAGAGCCTTGCCACAGGCGGCACAATTACAGCAGACCCTCAACATTTTCTATCAGCACTTTAAAACCCAGCATCCAGTACTTAAAACTACTGTTCGCTCTTGAGGAGATGTTGAGTGCCCAACTATAAAGGGATGGTGAGAATAAATCAAGAAAATATGCCAAAGCCTTGTGCATTAGTAATCATGTACTGGTGCTGTAGAACAGCTATAAAAAGTGATAATTAGATCAAATTAGAAGCTGTCAGATTATCCTTTAACATGGTTGGATCATATGTATAACAGCATTACAGCGATGCTATTATAAAGTGTGAGGGAGGAAGGACTCCGGATCACTGGTGCATCTCAGACTATCACCGAGGAAGATGAAAAGAGGCCCGGAGTGTTTGGAGCTGGAGATGGTGTTTCCTCTCTGAGTGGATGGAGGACTCCGTCTTTGGTTTACTACCCAGCATCCCTGCCCAGCTTCTGCCACTCTCATCCATCCAGTTCACTTTATTTCTCCCGATGTGGAGAGACAGTCGATCTGCGCCCTGCAATCTTTTCGGGGGAAAAATGAACGAAACAAAATCTTCCATTTCACCCTCGCTATTGCTTCACTGTCAGCTTCACTAAGAGTCCTCGGATAGCTACTAGAAATGTTCATAGGACTCTAAACTCACTTGCCTGATGCACTACAGAGACGTCTTTAAACTGCTGCTTTAAAACAGGAACTTCCGATTTATTTAGACAAACAGGAACTTCCGATTTATTTAGACAAACAGGAACTTCCGATTTATTTAGACAAACTATCCATTTGGAAAATGACAAACTCACCCGAGCGCTGACCGGCGGCTACAGCGGAGCGTATCGTCTCATGCCGTTGCTATAGTTACTATCACTCACTAGACCTGATATGTTCTGCTGCAAAGCTCAGTAACTTCACAAACGCTGCATTGGTTAAAATGTTTTCTAGATGATTCCAGGAAGCTGCTGAATTAAGTCTGGAATCATCTTAAATCTTCAAACTGCTTTCAACAGACACCCCCAATAGGAGGACTCCATCGCTATGACCCTTTGCACAAAACCAACACCCTCATGTGATTTCTAAATAGCATCGTTCCGCCATAAGATGTGTGACGTTTAACACAACTGTGTCACCATCTAGATTGACCCTGTCCTGACTCTCCTTTGTATACAGTCAATTCAGCTCGGTGTCTTAACTCATCATCAAAGCTCCCCCGATTCTTCTTGTGTGGAATCGTGGAGGAGGGGGGGGGGGGCAGGATAACTGCAGAATATTCAGGCTGTGTAAAAGGGGGCTTAAAACCCGAGCTCCAAATGTTCTGGTCTTTACTTCACTAGTCTTTGAATCAATGTTAGTTCTAACGAGGACTGCCATTGTGAAATCCCTCCACACAGCCCCATTCAAGCATCCCCGGGGCTTTCTTTGTTCAGGGATACAAAGTTAAGGTTCCGTCTCCTCACCTCTCGTTATTTACAATATCCTGCAGGCATGCTACAGCTATTCTTACGGGTCCCCTGGTCAACGCCAGTGTTTGTAACTAACATCAAGCCTCTACAGAAATAGTGGTGTTAAAAAAAAAAAAAAACGGCTTATAAAAGCATCGGCACTCAGTTCAGCCAGACGTCAAAGACGCAAACATGGTAATCTGCTATAAATTGATGTTTCCATCATGGCTTGATCATCCACCGAGCCAAGCTAAAGCCTGGCTGGAGAAAAAAAAAAACACAATGGAAATGGAAGATAATTATCAGCTTTTACTCTGTCTGCACTAGCTGCTCTATTCCCTCTGCCATCACACACTGAGGCTGGTGAATAAACACAATGACATGAATAAATAACGATCCACAATCCTCTTAAGGTCCCCAAATAGTAAGAGAGGGAGGGGAGAAAAAAAAAAAAAGACAAAAGTTTACTTTTGGTGTTTGAGAGCAAGCGGAGCCTGAAATTGTAAGCGAGTCATTAGGGCTACATGTGGCCTGCCCGGGGCCTGGCGGAACAAAAAATGGCCCCATCCCCATCCTGTCATTCCTCACCACATTCTAGGCCTCGCCCTAATAAAACACTAAAGCACACCCATAAGAAACTGCCACATTCCCTGCAAAAGACAATAAAGGGGCTTAAGCACCATTTTAAAAGTGGAAATCTCCACAACTTTCTCTTGGAATCCAAGTTTCACAGTGAGTTTCTCAGAGATGCACTTAGCTTAATGTGTGCCGGTTTGCTATGTTGTGCATAATCACAGCGATACGTGTGATTGCATGCTAAAGAAACGTACCTGTCAAAACACTGTTTCTACCTCTCATCGCGCTCTTCCTCTTCCCCCCTGAGCAGAAATAAAACACGGCTGCTTTGTTAATTTTCTGTCACTTCTGCGGTGTTTAAGTGTTGATGTGCGTGTGCCTCGCAGCTCCCACTGGGCGCATGACAGTTCAAAAGGCTATCGAAAATACATGCTGTCGAGAGGCCTCGGCTTCTAAGTGCTTATATAATTTGCTCCGTAACAAAAGCCCAGTGAGAGTCTCAAACATGGCAAATGAGGTTTTTGTTAATAATAGAAATATTTACAAGAACTCGGGTTATTTAAAACTGGCTTTGAACATATGACTCGGACAGAAATAGAAATCTTGGAGCAGCGTTTGCTTCCGATTTCGGGTCCATCTCCTGAGTCTTCTTCCTGTAATGTATTCCAAAGATGACTTTGACTCAGTGGTGGTGTCAGAAATAAAGTAGCAACATAATGTATGCATAGAGGAGGAACCTTTGGGTTTAATTGTAGATGCTTTGGTCTAAATAAGGTAAGCCAACGTTGGGTTCATGACGTCACATGGACCAGGACCAGAGGGACCGAAGCTACCTCAGATGCTGTAAACTGGACAATCACAATATACTAAGTGACGGCGGCAAATGTCAACTTGTGGAAAAAGAAAATGTGTTGAACGAATGTGTAAACACCCTGCTGGATGCAGGGACGCACACACCTGCCTGTGCACACTGGAACTTCCCAGGCTGCTTTGCAGACGCATGACGAATAACACAACTTTAGACTTCTTCTATGTTGAAATGGTGAAAATGTGATTATATGTTTGGTCCATTATGCAAATAGCAAATTAAAGACAAACACTTGACTCATATCTGGACACAACATTTGATTTTTGTTGTTTTGGCATCGAGAATCGTGCAAAGACGGATAAATACCAGAATGATCTGGTATCCTGACAACTTGGCCACTTTGAACACCAAAATCTTCCTTCAACACTCAGAATACAGTTTTCAAAATGTTCTTTCCAACTTCTGAACAAATGAAATCTTATCAACTTTACTGGAGCATCAATTATACTGTCTTATTTGTAATGTTGCTATTAACAATATAACCTGAGCCTGGAGTTAAACTAAGCACCTCTGCCAATGTTCTGATGTCAGAGCAGAGACAGGTTTTGGGAAAAACCGTAGTTGATTAGTAGCAGCTATATAAAAGCTAATTCATTTTAAAATTGGAAGGGCACTCTGCAGAGAGCAGACCTCTGCCAAGGCCAATGTAAAAAATGTTAATCAGATCAGCCCTAAACTTTTACGAGTTCTTCCTCCCCTCCACCAAATTTTGTGGAAATCAGCCAGACAGCAGAGTTGAGCAATGTGACGATCCATCCTGTGTGACTGCAGAAATGTGGCTGCCGGTGGAGATTTGGATGTACAGTGTCCCACAGATTAAGTTTGTATCTACCCACCTCTCCTAGTCTATAATTATTTGCATTGCACATGTAACACCTGTTAATGACGCCTGACGGAGTGCATGGATGACCACCGGCCTGGCCAGACAGACGGTCCGAGGTTGTGTCGGGTCAGAAAGCTCTTCCCCTGCGATGTCTCCAATGCTGCATCTTGTTTTCAGCAGTATTGACTTTAAAAAGACGGCGCTGTCTATTACAGGGCGGCGGCTGAGGAATGCAATTTAAAAAAAAGACCTCAATTAAAGTCTGACCTGAGATCGAAAGGGCCAAACATACAAGTCGTGATTGAACTCACAAGCTGTACGCTGAATGCTCTTTATCCATGTCGACATGTTTACGTCTACATTTCAGGGGGGGTCTTTATTACCTTTAAACAAAATATTTTGAATGACCATTAAGAGCATAGAAGTTAGGATAGAATGTTCTTCTGTCCTCACATAGATCGATCTGAGGCACAAACAGAATACTATCTCGAAATTGTAAAAAAAAAACAATGCACAGGTTCTTCTCCTTCAGCAGACAAAGACCTGATGTTGACAGAATTTGGACTTTTGTGGGCAAGTTATCTGTCTTTAAAAACCGCCTTTATTTGCCATCTTTGCTCGAAGTTGTCTGACTGTCCTGAGCTGATTTCACCAGTAATGCTACAACAACTACATATCAAACCTACTGTAAACTACTATTAGCACCGAGCTAACAATCAAGTAACTCCTACATTTGGCAATCCTCCCGGTGTGAACACTGATGACTGTCGCTGCTCTAAAAGCCGGCCATTAGTGCAGCCGAGGTGTGACAAGACGACATGGGAATAAATTCTAAAGCTCACGTTCCCGGAGCCTTTTTCCCTCAGCGTGCACACGCTGTGACTTTTCACTGTGCCGAGCCGCTTTCACTCGGTGAGAAGTGATCTGGGTGGAACCTGAGCTGTGCAGCGCTCCGAGGTTTTAGAATTAGAGGGTGCGAGGGTGTATGAAGGAGCGGTAATCTCATTGTTAATCACGCCGTGCTGACATACCCCGAGAACAAACGTGGGAATGCTGCGCATAATGAATCGTAGCGTCACACTTACACACTGAAGAGTCGGTGGGCAGGTTGATTTCATTATCAGAGTTGTCACACCGACCGTCTTATCAAAGTGCTATATGAAGGATGTGATGAGTGTTTGGGCGGAGGTGAAACGTCTTAAGAAAGTCAAACAACACCCACTTCTACATTTAATAATAGAAGGGAACACAGAGTGAAGTTACTGTGTCGATCCTGATGAATGTTCCCTTTCATTCTGCTGTGTTTACGTTGTCGGCCGTGCTGTGGTGATGTGGGGTTCTTGTCATGTATGTTCAATTTAACGAGGTCCCTGGGCCAGTAAAAATTGTCACTCAATATTGTTATTCGAGAAGCTGCAGGACAATAAATGGTGCAAACTTTAAGCCACAGTGAGGCTGTTGTAAAGAGTGTTGTTGTTGCTAAGGAGACTATCAAGGTTGTTCTCTAATTGTGTGCAACATCACTTGCTGCGCATTAATGGAGCTCATTAAGTTCTGCCATGCAGAATCAGGTGTGTATGAATCAGGTTGGTTTGGTGGAATCCTAAACTGACTGAAGAGGAAGGAGTCCATCTGTTAGAGCTGAGACAGAGATGATGAACACGCCGACGACAAGGACGTGGAAAAAGTTAGTTTCTCCATGGATGCATTACACACGTAGAGGATTATGTGTGCACGTGTTTGGTATCTAAATATTGGATTTCGTATCTTCTTAAAAGAGAAAACTGTTGAAGCATTTCAGGTATCGCAGCAGCTAGTTCCAAATTCATCTTTTGTAAATCAATATGGGCTTAAATTCTGTACCTGGAGTTGATTCAGATACTTTTATATCGGAGGTGACTTCTAATGAGAGAAATTTCCTCATGCAATTCATTTCTTATGCGTGCAATTATTTTCCTGCTCCACAATAACAGACGCTAATTGCTTTAACTAGAAAAAGACGGTGGTTGAGAGCTAAAATGCTAAAATGTTAGAAAAACAACACAGAGTACGAAAAAGGCAATTAGGATGAGATGAGAAGAAGAAACACAATTATCTTTATTTTTTCAGGTATATTAAAAAAAGGGACTGCGGGAGAGACCTTCATGCTCGGAGCTTCACCTGGACTGTTTATCACCGTATGATGGAATCCTCTCTGGTGTCACGCCATTTCTGTTGTTGTGTCTGTCACTGACACGGCTGTGCATGCGACTTGCTTCGTGCACGAGCGTCGACAGCCGTGAACTTTTACTGAACCTAACTAAGTGTTTTTTTTTGTGCTGCAACCAAACTAGACAAATTATAGAACATCTTTATTTTCTCGGCGGTTTTGGAGCCACCGTCGCTGCCCGACCTCTTTCCACTCGCTGCAGCGACGGTGTCACATGATTACCGTGCATCCTGTTAAATGATGCGTGACACTCGTTGCACGCTCGGTAATCAAGGGATATGTTTAGGAGTCGGGGAGGAGGCGTGCCGGGGGTTTATCCTCACATTGTCTACACCAGTAAAAATCACCTGTTTTACCACCGATTGACATGGGTCATCCTGCAGGTGAGGCATGCACATGACATCCTAAGTGGAAAGACAGTTATACTCAAAATAGTCATTTTAGGTTCGTGCAACTTTTGGCTGTTAAAACTCAACGTTTGCACGTGAATAACAACAATGCTTCGGTCCTACCTGGCCAATATCTGATTTCTAACAAGGTGATTATATGTATTGCTACTGATATTTTAATATTTACATTTCCTGAAACTGTCATAAACACAACATGAGCAAAGACAATTAACTGTATTAATGGGTATTGCCATGAGAGGGAGCGGCGTCGTGAGCCTGGCTGACGACGATCCTCCATGGAGGAGGGCTCATCCTTCAGCAAGTCACGCTTTGAGCTGTACTGAGGCCCCTGAGTCGTGGTGGTAAGATGGGCCCTGATGAGCTGTTGGTTTTATACTGTCAGAGGCGCTGGCAGGGACTGTGTATGCAACTCCACAGATAACAGTCCAAAACTGTCCACGAGGGCCTATAAGACCCAGCAAATTAGCCTGCAAATGAGCCAGAGAATATCTCCACTAATCCATGATCTGAGCGGAAACTCTGCCAAAAAAAAAAAAAGTAAACAAATAAATAACCTCACAAGACATACTGCGGGTGGAAATAACCACGGCTAAGAGCGGAGAAACCACAAGTGATTCCTTTGAAGCATCATTTCGCCTGATACTTCGCTGCTCCGATTGCATGTGACCGTTTCAGAGCTTCCACGCAGCGCGCCGCGTGGATGCGGGGAAATTACAGATCCCAATATTACAGGAAAACAATGTCCCCTGCAGCTAATGATCACAGGCTCGGAGTCCCTCCACAGATGCCAAAAGGCACTGATGCATCAAAACACCACTGCTTTGCAAAAAGTGATTATATTTGTCTCTGAAGGAGAATTGATATAATTACTTATTCTTACTGTGTACATGTTGCTTGTTTCTTCGTAACGGGGGAAATGAAGAAGAGAGGCGAGTATGGCATTGATTAATAATCCTCTTTTTCTTCTATTTGGACTGACAAAGGATACAACCGAGATATTAGACGTTTAAGCAGAAATAGATTTCATAAAAGCTTTTTTTTTTTGTAAATGATATTTATTTCAAGTGCTGTTTTGACGCAGTGTTCTTGTCTTCCTTCTCTCATCTTCCTGCCTGTCTGTGTTTCTTGCCAAATCCAACATGCAAACATGCAAACGGCATATTGAGGCTTATGTACCGAGACTGACATCAGGTACGTCTGATCTTACCGAGCATCGTGTAGCACACAGAGAACTACAAGCCACGACTGTGATCAACGCCGCAGGCCATTAAACTCCAAACACTGTTTTTTTTTATTATAATTCCACTTTACCGCAATGCACAACTATTTTACTTTGATTTGCTAACACATAAAATTCATTTGCTAAAAGAAGAGCGCGCCGTAAAAACAGTTTTATGTTTACCATTAAATGATACAAGATTAAAACAAGAGGTTTTATTACGCAATATTGTTTGGAGGTGAAAAGGAAACAGCTGGAAATAAATAAAAATAGATGGTTGTGGTTTTGCAGAGATTTTGGCACTTTGGTTCATTTAATATGTGGGCAAAAGGATAATCTGTATTTATTATTTACATGGACATGCAGCTTATGTGTTTGTGTGTGTGCTGTAAAACATGAATCAATGCCGAAAAAATCCGATCCGAGGTCTGATGTTACTGTGTGTCAGTGAGGGAGGGTGCGGCCATGACAGGAAGTCCTGTTGCAATAAGGAGAAAGTGCCGTTTGTTCTGTCATGTTAACCCCATTATTCATCTGTTTCTGACTCCCCCGCAGTCCACTGGACGACGATCACAGACGAGACCGACTGGAGAACGCCGAGCTGTGCGAGTCGGATTGGAACCGATGATGCAAAAAACACTTTTCATTTAGATACTTCCTGCGACTTTAACTCAGTTTTAATTGAGTCGATTTGGAAAAACAAAACAGTGAATTAATTAGGAGGAAACGGACCGTTGAAACGGATTGAATACTGCTTAAATACACTAAACATTCTCCCTCAGACTGAGCAGGCGCCGCCGCGCAAGGGAAACGTGGTCGGGGGCCAAAAATAACAACAGTGAGTAAAACTGAACAAAGGTCCTTTCAACACTTCACTATCAACACGGTTGGGGGATCGGCTGATGTGCCCCCCCCCCTCTTTCTTCTCAAGTTAAAGTCTGTGAGAGATTTCCTCTTTCAAAGCCCCTCAGCATTTTGGGGCTGTGACATGTTTCTACAAGGAACACCTGTCCCTCGTAGACAGTCATGTCACAGCCACGCCATGTTCAAAGATTCAGTAACTGAGCAGCACCCCGGAGCTCTTAACCTCAATCTTTCAACAGTTCAAAGTTTCTTCCTCCGTCTTCAACCCTCCCATGAGCCTCTGATACAGAAGGGAGGAACAATAAGAAGAAGTCACAGGAGTTTCTGCCGGAGCTTTTTTGTATTTTCGCTTTATAACTCGGTTATGTAATAAAACTAAATCATTTAAATATCACGCTGCTAAATCTGGAGAATATTAAATCATGTCGCCAGCAGACGCAGAGGTTTCTACGTCAAATTAAAGAAGCAATCAAAGTAATAGTTCCCTTAACAAGAAGTATTGGGCTATAATCAATATTTTTAATAACTTAAAGAGACTTCTGGAGATTTACAGCAGCGTTCAGTTCATTGTTCAGCCGTCCAGCCGGTATCGGTTGTGTCGTTTCTTTAGGCCACAGCAGGCGGCTCATGGACGGCAACCGGCTCGGCACCGGCACAGTTCCAGGCTCGCCGGTGAACACAGGGGAGAGTTTAGCAGATAGCGAGAGTCCCCTCAGGAAGAACTCGCATACAGCAGGAGGAGAGGAAACAAGAGACGACACGGATGATGATGATGACGATGATGAAGGCTGGAGGTGTTAATATCTGCCTCTAGTTGGTATGTCGGTGCTTACAATCAAAGATAGGAAGTAATAAATGTACAAGTCAAGAAGAGACTAAATAACAAGAATAATAGCTTAAATATAAAATGTATATTTGTATATTTACAATGTGGATCTGATGGAATGTGCAGTGAAAACAAGGTGCAATATAAATGTTCCATAAATTCGTCTTTTAGGTCCTAAATGACCTGCAAAGCTGCATTAACATCAAAGAACCAGAATAATAATAGTATCTAAATATAGAAGTTGAGGATTATAGGCAGCAATAAAAATCTATAAAACTCAAAAATCTATAAAACTCAAAAAACGGGAATCCAGCAAACAGTCAGTGCCTGGTGAATCCACGTGCAAAGACTGGTTCAATGCATGAACAGAACATCCATAATTATTGCTTCCACCCCGGCTAAGAGCCTGGTCATATCAGCACATTAGGCTCTAAATGCTTTGGATGTGAAAAATGCTGATCGATGAGTCGTGTTTAATCATTCAGCAGAAAAAAAAAACGGAATTAAATTAAGAAGCCTGACCGTCATTGATCCTCCTCTTCTAATTCTTCCTTTGCAGGATACTTCGAATCATTAGTCAGTGGACGAGCCTCAAACGAATGCGGTTGCCGTTCATGCTTGGCGTCATGAAGACATGAAAGATACAGACACGTT
>CAAKHC010004802.1:0-30313 GCA_901007825.1 Macroramphosus scolopax | reverse complement strand
AGTCCCAAAATTAAAAACATTTTGTGTATTAGTTTAGTCTTCTTTCCCTCTCCCATGAACCTGCTGGTGACCCCCAGATTGATCCGGCGTCCCCGCAGTGTTTGAACCTCGATGACGAGCTGCAGCAGCTGCAGCAGTTACATTCTCTGACGAACATCGTGATAACAAAGTCTGTATAAAGACAAACACCAAGGTGCTCAACACCACCTGTGTGGTTGCTCACACCACTAGAACCACACCAGCCTCCCACTAATCATATTCACAGTTTATATTTCAGTGTGATACTTGGCTGCCGGCCGAACCAAAACCAAAGAAATGCTCACAAAATACCGAATGTTTTGTTCTCGGTTTAATATCTGTTGTGTGTGTGAGGATGAATTTATGAGAACAATAAATCAGAAAGTGAAGAAGGAAACCTCGCAGCGTCAGCGGACGGACGCCCTGCTCACCAGACACATTCGACGAGGACTCCTTTTCAAAACGTTTGATCCCAGACGTTGAAATGGCTTTTGTGGTTTAAGGTTTGTTTTGAGGATCGAGGTTAGAGCCGGGTTACGGTGAGACAGCTTGATGATTAAGTTCAGGCTGAGGGTGCGACATGTCTCAGAGAAGACAGTAACACCTATGCTATATGTGTGTGTGTGTGTGTGTGTGTCTGGTCTGCACCTGTGTTTTCACTTGTAACTCTGGAGCACCATCTTTCAGCAGGACAGCCACTCATTTGCATTTTAGAACAGCCTGTGTGAAGAGTTTGTTTCATCAACACTCATTTTCAGACACACACACACGCACACACACACACACACACGCACACACACACACACACACGCACACACACACACACACACTATTTCCAGAGAACGGCCGTCTTATGTGGGTTTTCATCTGTTCCCAAAACAACCCACGTGGAGAAATGCAAATTTTTTTCTAGTTGTATTTCAAGTATGTTCAATTAACTTCCGTATTAACTTCACCCACCAACACAGCCTTTGATTTCTTCTACTGTCAACAATGTACCGACAACATGACCTTGACAAACAGGCTGGAAACATACATTAAACATTCTTTAACAAAAGAAAAAGGAACCGCTTTTTCCACACAACTCACTAAAACATGTTAATGCAGCAACTCGTAAATCATGAATCCTTCATGAACAGGTTTCAGGTTGAATCAGAAAATTACTCACGGTAAGTGAAAATAGTTTAAATTGTAATGATCCACGGTTCACATTGTGCAACGGTGAATTAAACCTTTTCAGATCCGACCTTTTGATCTCCTCACCTTGCCCCTTTAAGATTTTTTTTTTTCTTCTTCTTTAAATTTGAAATGACAGAAAGCATGTTGATGGCTGCTGCTGCTTCACCGGCAGTTTCATATGCAATTAAATAACTGTACAGTGCAATTTAAATAATCTGGACATTTCTACCTTTGCTCAGTTCCACTCCGCTGATCTGTTAGCTGTGGACACCATGTCATTACCACCCCGAGAGATATTTGGATGGGCCATATTCTGCCCCACACCATGAATAATTATTATTATTTTCATGTTGATGGTCCAACACCTCCTGGCCGTGATCCTCTCTCACTGCCCCTCCAGCTTTGGCTGACGTCTACTGCCCATCGTCTGTTCTACATGTCTGCAGTGACCATTCATTGTTCCCCCAATGACATTCAGTGTCTTTCTGCTTTTGATGACCGAACCTGACGAGGAAGGTGGAACTAATTCTCTTAGTGAAGGCTGTCACTTTTTGTTTTGTGCCTCAGAAACATGTTTCTACCTTCCAAATCTCGCCTATTTTCATTTCTCTACTTACTTTTATGTGTCAAGTACATTATTTTGTTATTATTATTAACCAAGAAAGCCAGACTCTTCGCTCTCTCTCTCTCTCTCTCTCTCGTTTGCAGGAGTGCGGAAATTGAATATTGCATTTAAAAGTCAATTTCCACAATGGGATTATGCAAATCAGCCTCTCCCTGTTTCACCCTTTTGCCTCAATTCATCTCTCACTCATCCTCCTTCGCCCTGATGCATCTCCTCATTTGCTGTGGTTTACTCTATTCATTTGCAGACATCTTTTTTTCATGCTCAACAGCCCGACTCATGTTTTTCCACTTTGCATTGTGACGATGCCCCTGGCCAACCTGCCTGTGTGTTTGTAAGTGTGTGTTCTTCTGGTATATAAATGTCTTGTTCACGCCATTTCAACCGAGGGAAAAAAAAAAAGAAGAAATCTAAGCACAAAAAAATCTCAACCCTAAAAGCAATTACTGCGGGATAAAGTAATGTGTTCGGTCAATACAATTTCACCATTAGAGGGGTGGGTTATTTTTTTTTTGTATCTTTCTATCTATTAATTTGTGTATATTGCCTTGAAAGAGTGGAAATTGGTGAATGTAAAGTGAATCAGGAGAAGAAGACTGGGGTGAACAAAGGCTCACATTATTACCCCTCAACCCTGCCTCACCTTGAGTCAACATGTCTGGTTCTGTCATCACTTAACATACTCGCAGGGAGAATCCTACACAGGCATTAATAGATTTTTTTATCACCCTTTTTTTTCATGATTTTTGGAAAATATAAAAGTCTGTGTATGGGCGAAGCCATCGGGCTCGACAGCGGGTGTGATGTCACAGCTGGGTCCCTTCCCACTTATCATAGATATCACGGATTGTCAGTTACAACACAATCCTGAAATAAACTGTACTAATGATAATAATAATACTGTAATAATAATAACTTATTATTAATTTATATTAATGCCCTCCATGGCACTGATACAATTTAAAGCAGTGGATGCAACAAGGGTCTAGTATGATTGGTGACAGCAAACAGAGCAAACTACACCTAAGATGATGAAGGTGAGGTGTACCTAATATAATGGCCATTGAGTGATCTATGACTCCTCTGTTGCGTTCGATGCTCAAGCTGTTGAATTGTGGATGTTGGTGGTTCAATGCACCTTCATGAAACCTGAATGTGAATGATTGAAATAGGTATCACATCATGCTTTAACTTTGGGTCTCCTCTTTAGTTGAGTCATAAACAGAAAGCAGCTCCTAATGCGAAACCACACCATCAGTACTGGTTTCATCTTCCTAACATACTGTACCCAGTTCTTTGGAATGGCCACAGCTGTGTGGAAACACCTGAAATGTTCAGTATGCATGGCTGATTGTGGCCCTGAGATTCACCTTCTACATCACAAAACACACTGTGTCTGTTCTGCTTTGTCAAACATCTCCTTTGTTTGTGACGATGACTTCAGGGTCCGAAGCCAAATACAGCTGGACACATCTTAACCTTTCATTCTCCGTGCTTACGGCCATGTGCTCCCGCCAGCAACTGGAAAGTGTTGTTGTAGTAACTTGAGGCAGCGGCCAACGCCCTGCTCACCAGACACGTTTAATCAAGTCTCATTTTCAGACAGAAACACTCACACACTGCCTACAGAGAAAAGAGAACAGCCGTCATAAAGGAATTTATGGAGTGTGGAGTTTTTGTGGCGCATTAATTCCGAGAACATAGACACCAAAGTCGTACATGTGTTCCCGGTTATAGAAAAGACAGCTAGCATATTTGAAATGAGAACTTCTAAAGGTTGATTATGATGAATGATCAGTGGGTTTTTGTAGAATATGTATAAGCTATATATAGGTTATATATATGCACAGGACTCAACTGGGGCATGGGAGGTGGACATGGTGCCAAAGAGGTTAGAACCAATGGGCACCAGCGTCTGTCACTAGTACAACTCTTCAGGTGTAACAAATATTTCATACTATACCCAAAATTAGACAAATAGCACACTGGAATCAGGTCAGCATCGTCCCCTTAAAATGCTTTCTTCCTCTTGTACTCAATGCATCTTAAACACAGCATAGATGTGTTTTTGATTACCTGTGGTCATGTATGGAGTTAATGAATTATATATTCGCCTCCCTGCACACAAAGTAACCGTCGACCGCAAATGCTGAATGATAATGTTTGGTGTAAAGTAAAATAAAAGATTCCCATTCTCCCAGAGGCTTTTGACACTTTTACACCCGCCACATGTTCACCTGTGAACCTCAGACTAACCACTCATCTGCCACACTTCCTCCCTCCCTCTCCTCCGTTTCTTGCTGCTTACTTCTTTTCCAGACGGCATCTCTCACCCGCTCCACTTTCCTCTCTTCTTGTTTACAGTAAGCAGGTCTGAGCAGGATGGTTTTACCATTTATGGCCATTCTTCATCCACGGTAAAAGTGCACTAATACAACGGCATGTTACCCACCACCGCCCCCCCCCCTCCTTACTCTGACCTCCTGGATGGATTACCAGGCTGGGTGGACTGCGCCTGGCTCTGTGAGGCATTCGGTTTCAGATGGTCAAAAAATCTCTCACTCTACATAGACAGGCGGCTGATCTGTTGTGTGCGCTGTGTAAAAAGCTCCTCTCACTAGTGTTTAGGTTAGACCCTCTGTCTGATACACACAGACAAGTCAGGCAGGTGTTTTTGAGTAAGACCTGCTGTGAACACTTCCAAGAACTCGGGGAAGGAGTGTGAGAGAAAGAGATAGAATACAGCATGCAAAGTGGGAAATGTCATGTTTCAAAGCAATGTTAATTAATATGTGGAGACGGCATTAACTCCTCTTCTTACTTAAGCTCCGTAATTCCAGCCAACACAGTGCAGCATCAATTAAAACCAGTCAGACCTTCTCAACTGATGCTCTTTGCTGCATGTCAAGGCCGGCGTGTAGGCAGGAAACATCTAAGAGATTTCTCTCTGTCACTGAGATCTACGAAAGCTCCTGGTAAATGTCATACAAGAATTAGGGCTTGCGATGCGCGCGCGATGCTCCGGTGAGTTTGTGCTTTAGTGGTGTGGAATCGTGTCTTTTTTTCGGGGGGGGGGGCCTGCAACATGTGCAACGGCAGTAGCTTGGATTTGCCACAAGGTGTGTGCCGGGATCTGACCCCCGTTATTATGAAATGCTAACGTGTATGTGTGTGCTTGTGGCTCTGGAATGCCGGTGTGAAGGGCCTGAGAAACAGCCAAGTACAAACAAACACAGGCTCCTCTTTCCCTGTTGGCCTCCTCTTGTGCACTCACATGAACACACACACACACACACTCACACTCGTGGACGTGGTTGCATGGGAGCGGTGTTTATTGTCTCAGTGTTAACTAACGTCGCTGCCATATCTGGCCTCTGTAATTAGATTTACCTTTCCTTGTTTTTCTTTCCTTTCATTCAGGCCTTTCCTGCCTTTTGCTTTCTGTTTTTCTTCCATGAGCGGCCTGCACAGACAAAGTGGGCAGACAAAAAAAAAAAAAAAAAGGGAGGGGAGGATCCCGGTCTCTCCCCTGCTCTTGGCTTGTATCTTATTTTGATTTTTCGATCCCCTCAGAGAGACATCTCATATCAGCTTCCATTCATTTGAAGGGTAACACCCTGTGGTTCCTCCCAGAGCGTAGCCAGCGGGTTCTGCTGTCTCCCCTGCCCCTAAACACCCTCAAACCCCCCCGTGGGGTGTCTCACCCACACCTGGATGGGAGGAATACCTTGCTCTGGGGTGCACATACACACTAAAAACACCAAAACACAGACACACAGTTAATTTTAGGGTGAACAGGCACTTGACAGGTCCCTCTTAGTCCCTACTGAGAGTGCAATGTCTCTGTGGCGCCCTTGAAAAAGTGTGCTGGAGTGTGTTTTCCCTGCAGAGCTGAGGTTGCAACCCGCCGTCATGGGAGATGTTGGGTTTTCTTTATTCATGTTTTGCCTTTTATGTATTCCCTCCTTCCATTATGCCTCCCTTCCCCTCACCAACTGGTCCCCTATGGTTTGGCATAGTGACACACACACACACACACACACACCTGCAAAATACACAAAGCGCTCCAAAACATGCATATAGCCATTGTAACCAAAAAAAAGTTGTTTTAATACTCATTATCTGATGACACAAGCCCAGGAGAGAACACCTTCACAAAGTTTTGTTTAAAGTAAATCGTAACATCTGTGTGTGTGTGTGTGTGTGTGTGTTTCTGTTTGTGTGTAGGCGGCTGATTTCTAAGCGACACTCTTTTATTTTTAGATTTTCGGTCTGTTTTGGAAAGAAAAACTAAAAATGTCTCGGTGTTCGTCGGAGTGACCCCGCAGTGCCAGCTGTAAACTCCTCTTATGGTAGTGTTATGGCCATGTGTACCGTGTGTGTACATCTACGTGGGCTATGCCACTTTGTTTTCCCCCTCCAGATTTAAAGCCCTACATGGACACCACAAACAGACACCAGAAGCTACATGGAAGTTCCCCAGACAGGTTTTTTTGTGTGTGTGTGTGTGCATTTCTGTGTGTACACAAACCTTAGAGGCCCATGGGTGAAGGCTACCATATCAAAGGTTCATTGAGCAGGGATTAAATATCACTCCCCCGCTAAAGAAGGTTTGGTCGGTTGTTTAGAAGTGACACAATAGGTGGCAGAACATTAGACCATCACTGGAGGGGTGAAATCCAGCCCGCTATGCCCTGAAGTACAAGTGTTTTAATATCTCTGCTGCTAAATTTGATGGACTTGCTGCTGACAAAAAGGAGCATCTATCACATCTACCTTCCTCTCGCCCGTCTATTTCTCCTGCTTCTCCTGCCTGGTCTGCTCTTGTTTTTAATCAGTCTTTGAATCCTGAGACACATGCTTGTAAATGAAAGACAGGAGTGCAAGAGGGGATAAAAAAGGAAAGTACTGAACTGCCCCGCTTGTCTCACTCCCTCTCCTCCTCCTCAGCCCTCCCCTCCAGGGAATGTTTTGGGGCCCAGCTCATATTTTGTTTGCACAATGCATTCCTGCAGGCTCTTTATTTATGTCAATCTTCCTTTTGATCAGAGTCCGGTTACCACCGGTTACCCACTCGCTGCTCCTGTGAGTGAAGGAACCCACCTGTGATGCAGGACTGTGTGTTTGTGTGTGTCTGCAGGAGTGTGGGGCCCTCGGCGCAGGGCAAGTTTACCGTCAATTAATATGGCTAAATGATTCCCTCACATGGTAAAGTATTTATGTAAGGCGATCTGGCTGGTGGCGGAGCCCCGGACATCTGGCTGTGATCTACGCCACAGATGGTCCTACCTGCTCACACACTAACTACACAGACACACACACACAGTCTGGAGGTGGAGAGGTGAGCTGGATGTTTTGTGTGTGAGTGTGTGTGCGGTGAACTGTGTGTGTGCATTTTTGGCTTTAGTGCTCTGCCGCTGCTGCTAAAAAGGAAATGGTGAAGTCAAGCCTTTCAATGGGGTGCACGCTGCTGTGAGAGGAGGGTTTTGCATGCTTGACTTCTGGGCATGGTTTGGAAAAACTACGGCTTCGCTAATTTACAAAGAAGGTCGAGGAACAAAACAAAAAACAACAGATTTTAAAAGGGAACAATGATTAAAACTTACAGGACTTACAGGTTTTACATGATATCTACTCCAAATTAATTGAAGAAATATATATAATAACAGCATTAAACTGATGATTAAAACACACCATTCTTACTGTGACATGAATAAACTGTGATCATGTTTTCAATAGCATTTACCATCAGTCTCACCTACACAATGTAATAATAATAAGATAATAATACCACTGTAAGAGTCAGTGTGCGTCCTCTCCGTCAGTTAATCCTGATTATTATTGGTCATCATAGAGTGTTTAGTTTGTTTTTCCTGTCTGCCTTGTTTTTCTGCACCACAACAGTATATTTTATTTTCTAACTGCAGATACAAGAAGGTCCTCGATTAGAACTTCACAATGCACCTGTCGTGACCTCTTGTTCCCTTGTTCCTGTTGTTTTCTATCTAACCACCAGATGCCCCTCGACCTTCCCTGAGTTTCTCCACCCGCCTGCTCCCTGGCCTCCAACTCCCTGATGAGCCCTGGTATTTACTGCCCATCAGCCCCTCTGACTGGGGTTCCTTAACTGTTTGTAAATGTTTCTCTTGTCAGTCTGTCTTTATTTTGTTGAGCACCTTCTATCTGTTTGTGTTCCTGCAACCTTCTTTCATCTTTTTGTTTGGACTTTCTGGTTTGGATTTTTTTGTTTTTTTGTTGGACCGTGCAGTTTGTTTGCTTTTTCGGGTTTTGGGATTCTTGATGTTTGGACTTGTTTTCATCCAGTGTGAGCCTTGATTTATTTTTTCTTTGTATAATAAATACCTCTGAACTGTATTTGGCTGTCTTGGCATCTGCATTTGGGTCCATTCCCCCAATACTCTTAACCCTGATTACAGAAAGCACTTTTACGACAAACAAAGTATTGCGGAGATGCAACAGATGGAATATAACCAGAGATAATGGCAGGTGATCGCGGGACAGTTTGGAGTTCAGCACGCAAGACAGACGTACGAAGGATCAGATCATATTCTAGTCAGTTGAATTCATGCTATTGTCAGTCATTCAACATCCCTGTTTGGAAACAGTGCGATCCATCAGACCTACGAGGTGAGTAGCGCTTCTCTGAAACAGAGTGATGCTCTGTTCTGATAAGAGTTAACCCAATAATAAACATAATAAAGAACAATAACATCAGCTGAGTTGACAGTGACTCAGGTGAACCATGTGGACACCAGCTGAAAGCATTTTTGGATGAACGTGAAGCCGGGTGTCACAAGGAAAGTCTTGCTCGATCAATTTTCCCCCGGAAAATATGGATGATGTTCATGTGAGTACAAAGGGATGTTCTACTTGAAGAGAGACGGATGCGAGTGAATCCTTCCTCGACATCAGCACTCTCCTATACACTCTTTCTCATCTCCCCCTCCTCTCCATCCCACCATCCTGAAAGAGCCCTCAAGAGATGTATGTAGCCTCTCGCTGCCCGTATCCAAATAATTAATCCAAAGCAATTACTCTCCTCCTTCATCTGTCCGTCGGCCCGCTAACAAAACATTTCGACACGTGTCCTCATCACTCCCCTTTAATTAAGGCAGCACTATTTATCACTCGCCTTTAATTATCCTGGCCTGTTTATCAGTCAGCCTGTAATGGAATTGGCACCAGAGAGATAGTCGAGAAAACACACCCCACTAAGCTCTCCTCGCTTCTGCCAGTTTTGAACTTAAAAAAAAAGCAACAAAAAACAATTAGTCAAGGCAAGAAAGCAAGCAAAATGGAGAATTGAAAATAGGGACAGGGGAGAAACTGAAGAGCTAAAGGAGATATAAGTTGTTGTTTTCCTTCCTCTCTCTGCAATCAGGGTGATGGCCACAGTCACACACTCTGCTGTGCTTTTGTTCCCCTTGCAGAAAGCTTCCGCAGACTCCATGCAGTTCACACTGAGTTCAAACACACACATGCACGCACACATACACAAACTGAGATCAAACACACCTCCACAATAGTTCTTTTGTTTTCAGTAACCATGGTTTCTGTCAGGTTTAATGCCTGGCAACATGTGTCACGGGGCAACCACTCACTAAGAGGGGGAGGGCCTCTGATACACTTCATAACAGCACAAGTGTTTGACCATGAAACAAATTTTACTACTGTGGCACTTGCTTAGAGAAGCTGAGATTGAACATAGGAGTGGGAGCACACGGTAGAAAGTGCAACTGTGCTTGTATGTGCAGCTAATGTGTATCATGGTTTGCAGGAAAGACCTTGTTTTCCTCTCGTCGTAAGCTGCATATTAACAGAGTTGTCCGTCAGCCTTTAACCAGCACAGACAGAGAAGAAGCCCAGAGGAGAAAGAGCTAGCTCCGGGATCACACCCAGATATAGTGCTCCTCCCTCGGACCCATTAACTCGCAGGTTTGGCTAAGGCTGGATCAGCCTGGGAGCAATTTGGTTCGGTCTCTCTCTCACACACACACATGCACACACACACACACGATGCATTCCCTAGCTCCTTGCCCAAACCAAAACACATCCCAACTAAATGTGCAACACCTGCATCAATTGAACGTAAACAAGATTGTGACCTCAACATTAAAATTAAGTTTTATTTTTGTGAGCACTGGCAAAATGTCCTCACAGTGCATGAATGTCCTCAATATACACACAAGCACACACACAAGCTGCTGGTAGGGTCAGAAGTCTGGGTGTCAAACCCTGTCATTGCAGATTAAGTTATGCAAAGTGAGGTGGTCGGGCAGCCAACCCCTAGGGCTTAACAAGCAGGAAACACTAATTGGGTCGGCTTGCTGATTGCCATAATTGCTACTGTGTGTGCATGTATGTGTGTCTGAGGGAGAGGAGGGCTGAACAACCTGCTTGGTAACATGGCAGCCTTCATGCAGCTCACAATTTATCACCTCTGCCAAGGAAGTTATGCTTTCACGTTTGTGTGTTTGCCTGTCTGTCAGCAGGGTTTTCGCAAAAAGAAACAGTTGACGATGCTTGATGGAGGGGTGTAAAATAGGACACACATTTGCGGGAGCTCAAAACATTTCATGCAGATCCCTTTAAAATAGCGTAAAAACTCCTTGGTGGAGGTAAGCGCCCATCTGGCTTTACATGCTATTATTAGAATGTAATAACAAATTCTGTCAATCATGTGTTATTCTGTAAAAAAGTCCATGGATGGGCCATCTGCTATATGTTGCATCATGAGAAGCGTTCTAACTGTTGTCAATAGATTTGTATGACGATTCAACAAGTTAAACAATTGCAGCATGATTATTCAGGTAAATACGATATCTTTTGACACGGTAAATATTTAAACTACATAGGTAATAACTGACACTCCCTGCCTCTCGTGCACACATGCAGTACAGATATTAGGGGTGTAGGCGTAAACACGCTTCGTGGTTCTGTTTGCATAACAATTCTACGTTTCTTCTCATTTATTTTTGACAGTTTAAAGTTTGTTTCATCTTTGTTTTATCTTCCCCCTCTGAGGTTGTTGGTACAACCTGTTGCACTATCGGCACTAGAGGCTATTTACTGACGCACACACACACAGAAAATGAACAACCATGAGATGTAGATGAAGCCTTCCCAGCCTGGAGACTCTCCTACCCGCAAGCACTCCGGGCTCGGGGAGGAGAAGCAAGGCCACAGTCATGCTCAGGCAGAGGTGCTCACACAATGTGCAGTGACAGAGGCATAAGGAGGGAAAGACGAGAGGTGAAAGAGGGCCACTTGACCTGGGCTGATTCCGTCTCACCACTAGCTGCTAAGTAGACTTCCATGTTGCCTCGGTAGTCAATGAGTCTCCTGGTTGAAATGTCAGAGTGAAACAAGCAGACTCGTGATCCCGTCCGCATTGTGTAATGTCACCGATCAGTCTGTTACGACTGCGTTGATACTTTTATTTCACCGCCACTGCGGCTGGTAGATTGAGCAGATTCACACATCTGTATGCAAATTAACTCACATTTGGAGAATGGCAAGTGCTAATGTCCAACTATGCATACCTTCCATACATTATTTGTTGTTATTGCTTTGCAGGCAATTGCAGCAAGTGTACCAACATTCCCAAAAAAAATTCCACAACTTACACAGTTTTTGCTACAAAGGGTTTTTGTCTTATTCTGTATTAAAGTCTTTGTTGTAAGTATGCTTTGATAACTATCACATAAACAAGGAGACTAAGGACACTGCACCTTATGATCATAGTCCGAAAATGATCAATTCATATATGTTTTGCCACATGGAGGTGAACTTATCTTTTTAACAAATTTAAACATTGCCTAACTGTCCTCAGTGGCATTTTGAAAAGAACACTGACAACCTGAAGATTGATTCCTCTTCTCCAGAACTGAGGTGACATACCGGGGCACCGAGATATGAGAGACATCTGAAATATGTCACAGTCCTCCAAGACGCCGCGTTAGAGTACTCAAACAGAAGAAAAGATTCACAAGTGTTGCACGGCTAGAAAATATGTTTGCTTGACAACTATAGCATATAGTGCCACTCTTACATTCCACAGATGGATCTGTTGCTTGACGCACGTCAGACCTGCTGGTTGACACCATTCAAGCCCATTCAGACTGGTACAACATTGAACATCAGACAACTTTTAATCACTTAATACGGCTTTATAAGAGCATCCTGCTTCACTTGGAGAGGAGCTGCATGAAGATTCAGTCGGAAAGTAATCATGACAAAAACAATATTGTCAGTCACACATTAATGCAAATAAACCCTCAGGCCAGCAAGCCTATTAAACTGAAATTACTGCAGTGAAATGTGCACTGCAGCATAATAACTGTCATTTTTTCCCCCGACCGGTATGGTGGTGCGATGATGTTTTTCCAGACATGTTTACCTGCAAGTCGTTTTCAGGAAAGAGCCTGGAGAAATTTAAGGGAAACATCGTCTTGTCTCAGTTTCATGTCTTTTCTCATTTGAATCCCACTCACATAATGCAACATGTGTCCTACTCTCATGATATCTTCACACAGAGAAAGTTTGTAGCGCTGGTCAAAGTCTATATTCAATGTTCCTGTTGCTCCGACTCAGCCTACGTCTCGTTTCAACCTCTCGACAAGCTGTCTCTCCCTTTGTCCCTCCCTCTCCTCATGTTTCCTAACCTACAATGTCCCCCTTGCTAATGTCATTATTTAATGTGCGCTGGATGAAACTAGCACACTATTCTAGTCCTAATTGCTTGCTTCCGTTCGGCCTTCCCTGACACACATCCGCACACAATCGTACACCTACACCCCCCCTATGAGGTGCTAGCGCCCAGCGTGGCTAACGATGCACAGCTACAAAGGCAGTGTTGGGCCCCGTTATGCCGTTAGCCAGTCTCTGTGCAAGTGCTCCCAGCAAGCGTGCTGGATTTTAGGGTTTAGTGTCCCACTGAGACAGAATAATGAGTGTATGTTTCTAATCTGTGAGCCCGGCTGTGTGTGCATGTGTGTTTGCGTGGTTTGCTGGAGAATAATGAGTGTGTGTTGCTAATCTGGGCCCTAGGAGACTACCTCTCCCTGCTTCTCTCACACTGTCTCAAATCAGCGGCCTCGCTCTCACTCTCTCTTCTCTCCTCCTCGCGCTCTCTGTATGTAGGCTAATTTAGCTTTGGCTTTGATGCGTTCTCCTGCGGGCCTGCGTTTCTCATATCCAAATGCAGGGATTAGCCGGCTTTTATTCTCCAAAGCCCATCTCATCCTGCTCTCCCTCTTTCTGTCTGCTTGCCGTCTCCCCGACCCTTGGAAACAGTGGCAGGGACTTAACAACCTGACAACAACTGCTTTGTTGTTGTGTTTTTGTGTATCGGTTGTTAGCTTAGGCGCTTAGCCTTTTGTGGGCCTTGTGTTGGCTTGTGCGTTCTGGGGATACGTGTCAATAGGGAGTGGGATGCTGGGGAGATTTGCCAGGGATGACAGGAAATGTGGATGAGGAGAGTTTAGGGGAGAGGAGAAGAAGAAGAGTAATTTAACAGCCTCTATCTTGTTTTAAGATTCATTAGGAGGAATAATGGGAAATTATGTGGAACTAAGTTACGTCTCCTGGTGACATCATGAATCTCTGCAGCAAGCTTTGTGCTGGTATTTCAGCATCGTTGTGTGTAAGTGTACGTGTTTGTGTGTGAGAGGGAAATAGATGGCAGGTCTCTTGGTGATATTCTAAATCCCTTTGTAGAGACAGGGACTGTCACTTCTGAGCGTGTGCGTGATGAAAGTGAGCGTTAAACAGCAGACGCAGCCAGCGCGCTCCACGAGGAAACACACACATTCACACACTCACACACTCATAAGATTGAGGGAAAAGTCTCTTGGTGATCTTTAAGCAGATCTGCAGAAGTGGCTTAGGCAGCTACGGCACCTCTGGGACACTTCACTGAGGCACACACACAAAGACACACGCAAGCAAGCACACACAGACGCACAGATAGGTCTTGATGTTTAAATGAGGATCGCAGAGAGGGTCCACCTGATGGGTCAGGGGATCAGTCAGCCAGCCTGATGCACACAAGTCTTGTACCAACACTACCGACAGTAAACAACCTGTTACCTGTAACAACAATTTTAATGGGCTAACTGGTTTTCATTTCACCACGTATGTCAAACACCCACACGCTGAGTTCACAGTAATAATAAACCTTGAAAAAAACAGAAAGTTATTAAAGTTCAGAAACCCCCCAGGATTTGAAGTGCACGACAGTTAGTTGAGCGTGTTTGGTAGGTCGGTAGGGTCCTGTGGTCCAGTTGACCAGTTCTACAGGTTGGTGAATATCCAATAAGGGACTCCCTCCGTGGCAGGGAGGATAAACTGACTTCATTGTACCGAAAGCAGCTGAGTCGTTTGATAGTAGAAGCAGCAGCATGCCTCAACTATACTTTTCCTACATTTCAAAGGGAAGTTGCTTCTTAAGGCTCCTCTGAAAGATTTTCTACTGTACAATAATGTTGCCGTAATTAGCCTATGCAAAAGACTTACCTTTCTCCAGTATATTTCCTGCAGTGGACATATGGGGCATGCGTTAGTTGGATGCTACACTCGTCATCTGTGTCATCAAAACTACTATCACACAACTCGTGCACTATTTCTAAGGACCATTATCTCAGAGCATTGCAATAACAAATCTGTGCTTATCTTTTTTTTCCGGATCAAATTGCTTCGTCTCAGTCCTCATCTTCCTCCTGATCCTGTGCCCTCAGGTACCCCATAGTATCAGTATCAGTGCTAATGAGTCATGCAGGATTTTGTCTACCTGTGTAATGGAGCAAATGTGTGCACTTTATTTTTCCCGGATATGAAAGCGAAGCCATCAGCGGCACAAACTGAGAAAGAAGCAGCTCCTTCAGGGGGTTCAACATGGCACGTTCAGCAAGCTTATTGATTAACTCACTACAGCTTAATAAATACAATAAGTGTTTCATGACTAAAGGAGACTGTCGTAGCACCGGATCCCACAGAGCAGGCGGTTAAAGCCGTTCAGACACTGAACTCTTAACGGTGCATCATCATCATCTCCAACATCATCAGCTCTTTTCATCCCTCACCCCCTCCGTTCTGTGTCGGATGCTCTGTGTGTCATTGTTGTGTTGTTGCTAAAGGAGCCTCCTGGTTCTTTGCTGTGTTGACTGTGATTTAGTGTTACCCCTGACCTTTCTGGTTCTATGGAATTCCATACATGGTGCGTCTGTGACCCCCTGACCTCCAGCTGCGCTCTGATTCTATTGGCTGAAAGGCTGCCTGTGCCTCGCAGCAAATTGCCACCAGTCAGAATCAAAGGGTGAAGGGTCGAGACATGTGGAAATGAGGCAATCGAGTGCGGCCTGCCTTTTACAGCGAAGCCACAATGCCATCTTTCTGTACACATAGTGGTGCACATGAGAAAGAGTGATGGAGTGATAGACAGGAAACAATCCAACAGACTACATAACATCTTTTGTTCAAAATATAGTTTTTGCAACTTGAAACTGCCTCAGCACAACAGAGTTGTGAGTAAGTCAGCTCTTTTCATGCTCCAAGCTCGTCTCAAGTGATCATGTTTTTTCTCATCAGTTGCTTTAACAATGAACTCACCACATCCACTGCAGCGATTGAGCTTCTGTCTACAAGAGTATTCTTTATGATATAAGTCTTGCATATTACTCTTCAATATCTTAATTTATTTCAAAAAAATCGATAGCCTGCAAACATCTTGTCAAAACCAAAGTCCCTCTGAGTCACTGAGCCACTGAACTTACATCAAGTGCCGAGCCTTTGAGGTTACGGGAACTTCAAAGACAAGCGAACAGTGTCTATGTCCAAGCTGTCCAAAACTTTCCGTGAAGCCCTCTGTAGTTGAACTTTACTTCAAGTGTTCCCTCATAAGCCGACCTAGACACACAAACTTCTGTCTTTGTCAAAATGAAATGCCCTCCATCCATCTGACAGAGGAAGGTGGGGGTGGAGTCGAGGCTGTCAGTGGTGGCAGGACCTGGCAGTGGAGCAGCCTTGATCAAGGCCCTGGATGGGACAAGAACATGGACCGCTCATCTCCCCGTACCACTGAGCCTGTGACACTGCTTCAGGACTGGCAGTCAATGTCTTTACTGTCTCTACGCGCGGCTTTGAACGTCCTTTAAAACAGGCAGGTCGACCTTTTTGTCTCCACGATGACAGGTAAAAGACAAGCTCTTCTCAGCTTGGTCTTTCATGCATTTCAGTGCCAATCCCTTCCACATCCTGTACCTGTCATCATTCTTCTTTTACCCTCTTCAAGCAGAAACAATGAGCTACAATGACATTTTTGTAGTTTTCAGCCTTCTCTCCGGCTGCCCAAGCCCCTCTTGTAGAAATAAAACTGCACCCGACTCCTCGTGTCCTTCCATCACTCCATTCACAAAACCCATCCACAGCCCGCTGTTTTCTGTTGCATCTCTTGTGGGATTACTTTTCACGGGGGGAGGGAGAGAGATGGAGAGAGAATAGAAGGTCCAGAAAAGAGTCCTAAAATAACTGTCATGTAAGTGGACAGGCAGTGATTAAGGATTTAACTGATCATCCTGGGGCTGACAGTGAACCAGCTATTATCTAGCAGGAATCAAACGCTGCTCAAAGCCCTGGGAGTCTCTCTGCGCCTCTCAGCATCTCTCCGCTCCTCTCAGAGGCCTGGCCAACATGAAAGGAGACGTCAGGGTTTGGCAGCTGACAAGCCATGGAGAGAGAGGGAGAGAGAGAGAGAGAGGGTGTGGGGGAGGGAGGGGGTTAAAGTAATGAGATCTTCATTTTGGCCGTTACCTCAGGGACTGTTGATCTGTGTTGTGGTGATGTGCAGAGGAATACAAAGACCAGCTCTGTTTGTTTATGTGGGAACTCTGTATATGTGTGCATATGTGTGTGCATGTCGCACGTCACTCAAAATTAGTGAAGCAGAAGTCATTCATCAATCTTGAAACTCTCAACAACAGGAAACTAGGGTGCAGAGCCAGATGAAAAAATAATAAATCTTATTGTGACTGTGGTGAGAACCTAATTATTGCCCTGGAGCAAATTAGTGAATTGGTCTGTGTGTGTGTGTGTTTTCATGTTGGTGTGGTAACAATGTTTGTGTTCTTCTTCAAAGGCCTTTCCATGACACAAGAGGCTTTACACTTGATCCTCTTGCTGATCTCCGCAGTGAAGAATGAGCTTCTGTGTGAGTGAGTGTGCACACTCTATGTGTGTGTGTGGATGTGCCCTGTACAGTGGCGACTGGTGGTTGAAAGAAAGTATGAAGCAAGTTGTGGTCCAGAGAAAGTTAGGGATGCCCGTGGCATGTTCCCCTGTAAGAACATGGTGACTTCTGGTGAATTTTGGTGATAAATCGACAAATTGAGACCCAGATTTAACTTCAACTTGTACAAGAACTTGAGTAACAGACAAGGTTTAAGTTAAATCAGGTGTTTGTCTGCCTTCATGCTCAAACACTGTTTCTTCATAGCTTAGAGAACATGATGTATCTTGTCGAAGTGAATTAATATTTGCTTAAAACAAGGACATAATCAGAAGATCAAATCATATGTTTATAGTTATAATCTCTATTTTGTCTTTAATGCACGGAATACCCTGGAATAACTTCAGTGCTAATATAGAGACACACCATAGACTGTATAAAAGACACTCCTGTCACCTATTGGTTCGTGGCAGAGGTGAGGACGTGAGTCGAGTCAAGAAACT
This sequence comes from Macroramphosus scolopax, assembly GCA_901007825.1. Taxonomy (NCBI): domain Eukaryota; kingdom Metazoa; phylum Chordata; class Actinopteri; order Syngnathiformes; family Centriscidae; genus Macroramphosus; species Macroramphosus scolopax. The sequence goes on along the minus strand of CAAKHC010004802.1, from coordinate 12,744 downwards.
GCACAGAATCACTAAAGACTTGCAATTCGACTTTGATGTTAACACCTACGACTCATGACTTCAATTGGACTTGAGCCTCATGAATTGACCAACTTGATACTCTCCCCAAGCCAAAAATATTACAAATGTGGTCATAAAAATAGGTCCATTCATGATTATTAGATAACTATTACTCTGTCGGCTTAAAGCTTTTGAAATGGCATTACGCTTGTGTAAGTGTAAGACCTGAGTTTGAAGACCTTACTTGGGACTTGCAAAACAATGACTTGGTCCCACCTCTGGTCAAGAATGGAATATTGGCCATCTTACATTTCTGTAACCAGATATGACAACATATGGATGAGAGATTAAAGGTAAGAAGCCAACTCAGCTTTATTGTCTATATATATTTATAGATATCTAACGAAATAACTTTTAAAGAAGACTTGAAACTGGTGAGAATTTGGGTCAATTGCTAATTGACCTCTAACAACCATTGGAGTGGCCTCTGCTGGTCATTAGTAAGAATGCGGGATTGGGTCAATATGTCACTGTGTGTGATCTCATAAACTGTATGAAACAATGAGTTGATGCTATGTCTGACAGACTGGCAACACTGCACTGCACACTTTTACAACATGTTCTTAGGTGCAACATGCTTGGCCCCACGATCGGCCCCACGGTGGCCATGCTGTGGACTTCCTCCACGTAAGATTCCACTTTTCTTCTGTATCAGTTTCTCATGTGCCGTTCACGCTACGCTACGACTGTTTCTGTGTTGCAGCCTTGTGCTTGTAATTGCTGTGGTCTTGAAGGACCAGCGCATTTTCTTTGCTTTTATTGCAAGAGTTCACATGCACACACCCATTCAGGCATGCATGCACGTACCGATACACACAAGCTCGGTCTCTCATGTAGAGCTGAGAGCTGTGTTCCTTCCTGAGGTCCCTTCACACATTAGACCAGCTCTAATAATAAAAGGGAGAGGAGTGGATCCTTTGAGTGTTCAGTTGAGGGCGGGTGACCCACTTATCCATTCCTCAGGCTTTGTCTGGGCCTCTGGGTTAACCCACTTACCCACTCCCCAGGCTTCTGCTGGGCCCTGGAGTGAAGGCCGGCTCCTTTTCTCATCAAACAACTGCTCTTAATAAAGGCCAGGGGCTGGGGAGCCCAAGGACCATGGAATACTCTCCGTGTGTGTACACACATACGCACACATACACAACACCGCACTCAGACGACCAGAACAAAAACCCACTTGTTCTAAACCTTTATCATCATCCGCTATGTGGACGCACCGAGTTTCTGCCTGCGTGTGTTTTCTGTAAGGGTTCTTGTGCGTTCGCATGTGTGTTTCTTCTGTGCGTCTGTATCTGTGTGCATATCAGCTTAGAGATCTCTCCCAGTCTCCTCCACCACAAAACTGCATTTGCATTTTAATTATGTCAATGTTTGTTCAAAAGCATGACAGGCGCTCAGACATGACAAAATGGAAATATGGGACTTAAACTGGGGAATTACAACCCATTCGCTCATGTTTTCTGTGACACTGACATAAAGTACATCCCCGTGTCCCACACGTGGAACCCTTCTTTTTCATGCCTTAATCCTTTCTGTGGGGGTTACTGAAGAGCCTCGCTCAGGGGAATCTGAACAGGAGGGAATCTATTATCTGTTATTAAATTTCCTACGTTCTAATATTTCATAGCTTTGTCTCATGCAAGTTCTTCAGACCAATTTCCTTTGCTAGGCTATATAACTTTTTGGAACAACTGTGGCATTTACAGGAAAATTATATTTCGTTTCATTACTTCATTTTCCAAGATTCTTCTCAGTCATGTCCTTTAACTTAGTTCAACAATTTTGAAAAATATGCTTTTTTTTTATTTCTTTCCAGACAGACATCTGGGGTAGGAATCATGACATGTTTCCCTGACTTACCATAAGAACAGTCATCACTAACTCTTGGCGTCACATTTTGGTAGGTTTTATAAATTGTGTCTGTTTTTCTGCAACCAGATCAACAACTTGTCCTCGTGTTTCATTGGTGGTAATCTGTGTTACGGCTGGAGATGCTGGTCATCCATCATTTGTCAAGAATATTACTTTCTTATTTTTCTTTATTGTCATAAATATTTCTAAATTTCTCACTGCTTCAACACGACATGATCAATCACTTGTCGCACTCATGGAAAGAAAAAAGAGTATATGATTATTAGGTGACCTGAGTGAGAGCAAACGGGATCACAAGGAAGAAACAACAAATCGGTCTTTCTTTCAGATCCAATTAAAAAAAGGGCAACAGAGGCTAATGAACAGAGAATGTACAAAGTCAACATACTCAGTCAGTTAAAAAGCAGCATTGACCAAAAGTTTTCAAACATTTACCCACATCAGCTTCCCTTACAAAAATGTTGATTCTAGTCTGCTATCAGTTCACCTATTTAACCTAAAAATAAGACAGTATGCTTTAATTTTATTATTAAGTACTTATTATAGGCATACTTAACAAAATCATACCTATGTATACTTGCCTTCTAGTAGACAGTTTACAGAGAACTTCATTTTGCTTGTACTTGAACTGTCTTATAGAAAGTTTATGTCTCACAGAGCTTTTTACGACCACCATAAAAGTGAGCCAGAAGTATGTAACTAGTAATGTACAGTAGACCTACAAGCTCACTTGAAGTATAGCTGTAGTACAACGTAGGAGTTGTATACTCAAGGTTCTTTTAGATTGAGAACTTTATTGTCTTAATAGAGTTAATTGGAAGGACAGTGGTCATGGACGTGTGAGCAGTCTTGCAGGTGACATTATGGAAAGACATAGCAGGATAACACAGGTGCGAATAACACAAATCAGTTGTGGTGCTTGTGTTGCACAATCCGGCACGCTGACTCACAGACACACTCGAACAGAACAGAGTCATCTTACATGTTCCCGGCAATGCCTGTGCTTTATATGTGACAGGTCTAAACATCTGATGTGATTTTTCTTTTTGAAGATGCACCACCTTGTTATAATATAACAGGCAGCAGCCAGACGTGGATGAACGGCGAAAGAAGATGCAGCGCAACACAAAGTTCCCCTGAACTCTTGACATGCTACCTATCCTCTAACCACTGCCTGTTTTTACTCCCTCCTCCTCCTCTTCCTCCTCCTCCCCCGTGTCTCTAGTGAGTGGCAGGGCCAGGATGGTGCTTCTGTTGTGTGTAATAAATGCTGTTGTATTGAGCCCACAGGGAAACCCTACTCTCCTCTCCCAGCCATTACTGTCTAATGGCCAGATGATGGGAGAGACACACACAGAGCCTGTCACAGAGACGCTGATATACTGCCCTGCTATGTGTGTGTACATGCATGTGTATGTGTGTGCGTGTGTGCATGTGTCACATAGAGGCTGATATACCACCCTGGCCCTTGGGCAGAGGAGGGGGGGTAACAGCAGTAACTCACTCGCAACCTGATCAAGCAGTGATAAATCTTCTGAAGCCATCCTGTTTCCTGACATTCATACACACACACACGCACACACACACACAGTTCCACCCTCTCACTCCCTCTTACCCACGGAGCCCTTAGGGCGACATTGAAAAGGATATGCGCATCACTTAAACTGTCCCCTATGTGCGTTATATTACAGGAGAAATGTTATGGTTCTGACCCACAGAGAGCGGCTCCTATTTTTTTGCCATATTAAAAGTTTTTCAGGAGAGGTTTAAACTTCACTCCCACCATAATCCTTTCCTTCTAATCAATAGATTTTAATTGAATAATGGCCACACTTGGTGGGGTAAAACAGTTTATGTCATGTGGAACTGTTAAGAAAATAGCCTTGCTCCTCCTTCCAGAGCACCAGACACACTTCGAGCATTGTCCTCGATGAATGGAGGTTTGATGTATTTTCAGTGACTAAAGGCTGGTGAAATTCTGTCTTGTGCTCAGGTGGTTTAAAGATCTCAATCTTTCCTCGTGGCTTTTTTTTTGTTGAGGGAATGTATTGATGTTATTCTGTGCTCCAATAATGCTCAAGGACAAACAGTTTGAACTGGTTTAACCAGTTCTATTCTCATTTTGTATTTGCGAAAAAGGTTTGTGAATAATGTTTGCAGAGAAGTTCTCGGTATGCTGTGACCGCGCTTCCACATGTGGTTGGACAATGGCAGCCCCCTTTAAGTGGGATTTATTTGAATCTGCTTGAATATTATATTTTGTGTGTAATCTGAGTTTGGGTGAATAAAGCTGTTTCTTTTCATTCATGCAATCTGTATTTCAGTATTTCATCTTGTTGTCTTGCTGAATGCTGAAGTGTCCTTAATGAATTCCAGACATTGCAATCAGACGTCTTTTGTATTGGGAGCACAGTGTCTGTCGATTAAAATACATAGATTTTTTTATTAATGTGTACATATTTGGGCATGCGCGCACACACACACACAGCTTCACAAACACTAGAACGACTACAGGGATTGGACTGTGCAAGGACACCAACCCACTTCAACTACAATAAGACTCACCTTGAGAGGTACTGTTCCTTTCTCCTCCTCGTAGCTTAAAAATACTTTGAATACCTATATAACTCAGAGATGTGCTTGTTTTGAATGTCAAAACTCACAAATACCCCCCCAAAATGTTATTGCACTCCTTTAGAACCTTGTCTCCAAAGATAAACATGGAAAATATTTTTCTTTGATTTATTTTCTTGTGTTGACTTTTTTTTTGAAGCTGTTTAAAACCAACCGGCGACTTAAGAAACCCAAATGTGTCTCTAACAAACTGGACTCACATCTCACACACACAAACAATAACACAGCATCCTTTTTCGAACGTTTGAAATGTGTACAACAAGTCATCGTCTGATGTCTGTCATCGTTACTCTTTACTGTTGTTGGTGCACCTCATATAATTCACTTATTGGAATATAACATTTAGTTTGCCCCCGATTTTGTTTCTGATGGAAATCATGAATCCGTGCACTCTACCTATCATCACCAGTGATGCATGAAATTAATTCAGACTGTTAAAAAAAAAGATGTGAGTGGCTGTGTAGGGTCAGATGCTCATGAGTGTGTGTGTGTGTGTGTGTGTATTGTTTAACTCTGTCCTGCCTGTGACAGTCTTCCATCGTAAAGCCCCTGTCTTACCTGGGGATTAGATGGATCAGACATTGATTGACAGATCTCCCTTTGTTTCTCCTCCCCCTCCTCCAGCAACACCGTGTTTGGGGTTACGGAAGAACACAGGCGGGAAACCGTGACTACAACACACCCGAGAGGGACGGATGAAAGATGAGGTCTCTTTGAATTTGTGTACTGTGTGTGTTTGTGCATGCACACACATTCCTACAAACGGCTGTACTGGGTGTATGTGCTTGTGTGCGTTTGCCAAATTGTATTTGAATGTGCCATTGTGTATGTGGAGTCGTGTGTGTGTGAGAGTTTGTGTGCGGGTAAAGGAAGAGAGAAGGTATGTGTGTTGAGCCCTCCTGTCAGTCCCGGCCATGTTTTACAGCCCGTCCGCTCTGCTCAGTGATTAGAGCTGTCGACTCTGATGTGATGACATGGGTTGAAACCACAGCAGGGGAGTGCGAGAGTGAAAGAGGGGGAGAAAGACAGACAGCGAGAGGCAGTTTGAGGGTCAGGTGGAGATCAGAGAGAAAGTTTGATAGAGGGAGAGAGAGGTTTTAAGAGAGACAGACTTGACCTTGCAGCTAACAAAAGTGTGGTCCGGCGTTGGACAACAGCTACAGCTCTGATGGTATAATATATAACTCACTACCTGTCGATGTAGAGCTCTCAGCACAGCCATTGCTTACTGAAAGTCAGGGACACCTTGTATGGGTAACAGACAAACATTGTGATACGCAGGCGGGTATTTTGTATTTGCCTTTAGCGAATACATTCCATGACAGTTATAAAGAAGATGAAACACACATTGCTTTTAATATATGTATAACTCCATTTCAGAGGCTCAAGTCTGGCCTGTAGTTGCTGACGCTTTTTCCACGTACGTGTACTTCACAGGCTCTCTTTCACCTTTAGTGCGCCCCATTTCCATATGTTCTTAATCGGGCGGGAGAGAGGTAAAAGTAAGTGGAGGGGTTTGGGAGGGGCACAACTCAGGGCCTGTTTGGGTTCAATGTCTGCTCCTGCTCTAATAGAGGATAAATAAATACTGCTGTGTTGTGGAGTGCACTGCTTTTATGGACACACACACAGACACACACACACAACTTACCTTCTGGTTGCGTGGCCAGTCAAAGCTAATACAGCAGAAAATGGTTTGCTCCCTGTCCTCTGTGTGCTGGTGCTGTTATTACTGGGGCCTAATAAGGCCCAGATGCCTAATATTAGACGTAATCTGTCAGAATAGTTTTGTTTATGTAATTTAATTTTTCCAGGCAGTTGTTTCCAATTAGGTTGTTTAAAAGTTTTAATTGAATTAAATGGGAGATATCTACATGAAGAGAAAAAACAGGCCCAGGGCCAGAGCAGACATGTGGGAACGATGCCGTTCTGGCCAGCTCGGTGTGTGTGTCCATGTGTGTTTGTTTGTGCGCACGCGCCATGATACACACACTATCATTACAGCGTTCCCATTATTGTCAAGCCTCTCAGAAGTGAGAGCTGTAGCGTCTGTGGTAATTATGACGTTATGAGGTGGCAATTACATTGAAATGTGTTTGACTGTCAAACGCCCACTACAATGACATGTCAGCCCGTTGAGATGAGCATAAATGGTTGAAATAGAGAGCATGAAAGACATGATCTTGAGTGACTGCCTTGAAATGAAACTGACACAGAGGAAAATGAAGGCAAGACATAAAAAGCTTTGTATTTTTGCAAGGCACTTGACCTTACTTATAACTTGTAACGCATAACTTTTTGTCGAAATTGCAGAAATGGGAGTTGGATTTTCATTACAGCACGCTATTCATTGTATGAGTAGTGTGTTTCGGTTCAAAACTGCCCATTATTCTCATTAAAATCACACTGAATAGTGAGAACTTGGAGAATACCTTGACCTGAACCTAATCTAATTTCCACTCTGTACACAGTATTTATAGATGTTCTGTCTTGTACCCACCAGGGGCACAAATGAGCCGATATGTCCTCCCTCCCTGCAGGTCATACCTATGAGCCTGACGGAGTTAGGAGGATGGGTCGTAAATGTTTCTGTTCACTAGGCACCTACCCACTGAGAGTGTGAGAGGGTTGCCAGGTTATAGCTCAAGGAGTAGACAGCGGTATGATGCGGGGTAGGTTGGGGTGCAACCTGTCAATAATCCCAAAAAAAGAATGGGCGGTTGCCACTAAGAGAGCAATCCAGGGGAAAAAAAGACAGAAGACTGGAAGAAGAAAGACAAGGATCCCTTCAGCGGGCAGGGAAATGTTGCGTGACTGTCGTTTCATAAACACATACACACACAGACACACACACACACACACACACACGAGCCAAACACAGACATCTCCTGGCTAGGAATTGTGCCCCGATGTGTTTTCTCTCACTGGTAACTTTAGTATGGATGATTTAACGCTTAACTGCAATCAGTGTTAAAGCGTTCCACAAGGCTCCCTCAGACATAGCTGCTGTGTGTGTGTATGTGTGTGCCTCACCCAGCCATAACAGACTCCTGGGCTGTTTAGAGAGGCTGGATACAATGCGGAGGACAGATGTGGAAAACCCCTGGCTCTCCAGACAAGGGCCTCCTTCATCCCTCCTTCTGCTGTCCTTCACTAAGATGGAGGGACGGCGGGATGGGGTTACTGAACAAACTTCCCGGATTATATCAAACACCCCTCTGCATGCAGGGCTGCTGAGCCTCCCGCCTCCTCCTTCTCTCTCTATCACTCTTTACCTCGCTCTTTCCATATCTTTTTCTGCAGGGAGGAAGAGATCTTTCCTTCCAGACGTGTGTGCAAACACAGCAATGTCCGACTCTGTCTAACCCACTGAAAGAAGGGCTGCCTGGTCTTTTTCTGCCCCCTATGTGCTGGGTACGACGTCTGTGTGCATTAATCTTTATTATACATACTCCATGTACATGTACTGGCATTGTTTTTCTTTTGCATGCCAGGGATATTTCATGGCATTGTCACAAACTGGATAAACTACTACGACTTACCACAAAATACAGAAAGTGCCACAACTGGAGAAAAGTTTTAGACGACTAGGAGGATGTAAGCTTTGGTGTTTGACAGGGGATGCTGTAGTTGAGTGAGTTAGAGCATTAAGCAGCAGGTGTTTGTGCTGTGTAGAAGGCATGGCCGGGGCAGCGAGCTGCAGAGGGCAGTCAGTAGCCACTGAGCCATGGAACAAGTTGGGGATAGGGATTGGCTGTTATCTGTCCAGCCGTCTGCAGCTGTATTTACCGCCTTTGTTTGTTGTTCTCTAAGCAGTTGGAGATATGTGTGTGTGTGTATGTGTTTGCTGTCCCCTGTGCAGCCCAGGGAGGACTGGGAATTTTCTGTGTCAGTGCGTCGAAGGATTTTGGCCGGAGCTTTGTTGATCCTGTCTTTGTTGATCCTGTGTTGTTGTAGTCAGGGGGGCCAAGAAGATTGAAGCATTAGCCATGTCAGCCGGGACTTAACCCTCTCCCTGCCCCCTCTCTGTCTTTGCCCCACCCCTGAGCCTGGCCACTGGGCAGGGCCAGACAGCCCCTCTGACCTATCCCCAGTACCTCCTAAATCCAGCATACAAACACTGTGAAAAAGCTCTTGCTTCCCCTCTTGGTTTTTTGTCATGCTTTCTGAAGCGAGCCAACTTTCAATTATTGCCCCTCTGGTTCACCCAGGCACCAGTGGACAGAGGTGTGTGATGTTGGATGTGTGTGTTAATACTCAGTTTGTTTGTGGCTGTGAGCCAAGAGATCCAAACACCTTTTTTTTTTACTTGTCTGACAAGTTAAGAGATGTCAAGTTGAGTTGGAGTATGTTTGTTTGATGTGAGATAAAGTTTCTGTTTTCATTAAACTACACTTCTCCACACTAATGGACACTGATGTCTTGCCTCTGTTTTCGGTGTGTAATTGACACATGTACATAAAGTGATTTGTTTCTAATTGACTAGTTCTCTCAGCCCCCTGTGAGCTGTGACCTATCCCTCTCTGAGCACCCTGAAGGTCAGGATAAAAAGAGTCCCATCTAAAGAGAAGTGGAGTGGAGGCATGCTAAAGGCTTTAGCTTTCCAGTGTGACCCTGCAGTTCCAACCCAGCAGAGGAAGACACACTGCTCTGCTCTATAGGAAATCCTAATAACTATTACTGTGCACGTGTGTGCGTGCGTGTGTGTGTGTGAGAGGGAAACGTTACAGAGAATGCCTGATAGAAAAATAGGAACAGAGTTCAGAGAAAAGAAAAAGAGGAGAGCATTTAATTTATTGACAGAGAAAAGATCAACAAATATCTGAAGTCTAAAAAACAACGAAAGACCAACAAACATTTTCTTCACTTTGTTCTACTGTTACTTTGACATAGTCGGCCAAAATCCAACTCAGCCACCAGAGTCAAATCTTGGCATTCTATGATGCTGCAAGTTATGAATGCGGATAATCTGAAGACAAGACAGGCTGCTGCAGCTAAATGTAATAATATTCAATGCTTGTCGGATCAGAAACACCCTAATGATGTTTTTGATTTGTTTTTTGGGAAAACATTGGTGGGAAACACTGAATAAAATATGGTGACAAAAAAATGTAGGCAAACAAAGACTTGAAGTTTGAGACGGCACAGAGTGAAAACTTCTTCCACTGTGTGATTTTAAGTATATTAACCAGACTGGCGGCGCTGCAGGGAAACCATCAACAACTATTAATGAAATTATGTATTTGTGTCATTTCAACGGAGAAGAATCTCCACTGCATTTCCAAAATTGGTACAAGTTAAACTAGAAACATTCTCCAAACCACAAAACTCAATCAGTTTTCCCTCACACAACATTCTCACCCTCTCTTGTTTCCAATAAGCTCCTTCTCTTTTGGCCCTTCCTGCCCAACCAGCAGACACAGCAGTCACCTGCAAAGGATTAAGGGGGTGTGGAGGTGGTGGGTGGATGTGTAGTTATTGTGTGTATAGGGGTATGTGTGTCTGTGCGTGGTATGTTTTTGGGTGGTTCTTGAGTCTGGTGGGTGTTCAGCATTTTTCATGTAATGAAACAATGACCTGCTGACTCTGATGAAATGGTTGATCTCTGTCTCGTGCTCAGACTAGCTGGTCTGGTAAAAGACATCCTCCAACAGTCTTCAGCCGCCAGACTTGGACACACTTAGTTGTGCATGCACGTTACTATTCTAATTAAAATTTGATTAGATACTTCATGAGCTGTCCTGCTTGTAGTCTCTCAAATCACATCTGCCCTGACATATACAGTAACATACGTTTTATTACAGTGGTTGATTGTCCCAATTTCAAGTGCTTCATTATACCAAATGGTGCAACTAACTCAAGTCCAAAGTAAGTCTTTACATTCAAGTCAAGTCAAGACTGGAGAGTTTCAGGCTGGTCACAAGTCTGAAACTTTGGGTTTTGAGTCCTAAACATGTTCTAATGCGTTCTTTACTTCAACACTTCAAAGCCAACAGAGTAACAGTATAATATCATGCATTTAGAAATTTAGTTTCTTCTGTTAATCATCATATTTGGCTGATCCTGAGATGATCTGTGACAGAAGGATTGATGAGTATTCTGATGGAGTGTATTTTCTTGGTTAATGACGGAAGGCACCTAACAAATCCATGACATGTGGCCTAATATAAGTAGAGGAGCTTGTCACATGACAAACTGCCATAAAGGACGGCAGTTTAATTGAACGACAGCAGTGAAAAAATGAACAGCACAGAAATTTATCCCCGAAAATGACCAGAAGCATTTTATTTTTTGGTATTTTTTTAGAGAACTGCATCTCTAAAAAAGCTCTTTTGGAACCGGCCGTGGCACCAATGTGGACACCTGATGTTGATGTTGTAACTGATCAGGATGATATCTGTTCAATAATTTCACACCAACACTACAAGAATACAAACTCCTGCACATTGTGATCTGATGCAGGGAAACTGTCACCTATCACTTTTAGTTATCTGCTCCTTCACAGAAACAGAATTATTTCTGAGCCTGACTTTTGACACCGTTTTTTTCTATCTCTTTGTGTATTTATTAATTTTGTTTTGTGTATTTTACTCATTTTATTTTTTAAAGTTCATGTTCAGCACCGAGCCGACAAATTGTCATGGTCTCCCTCCTTGTTTTGCCTCTTTGGTCTTGGCAGATAATATGTGACAGGCTGGTTCAAGGTTTTATGTTTTGATCGACTCCGCTTTTGTTGAAAGGCACCTTATAAAAAGAAAATCCCTTTAATACCAAACAAACTTGTGGAGCACAAAGAGGGAGAGCAAGAGAAAGAGGGAGATAATTTTAAGGCTTAATTTGCCGTGGAAATATGGATATTAAAACAAGGAAAACAAAACAAAAGACAAGGAAGCGAAAACTGAGATAGTGAGGGGAAACCAGATATTAAAACACAGACTGCAAAAGATAAAGGAGGGAGGGAAGGGGAGAGATGAGCACTTTGTTAGTGTGTGTGTGCTGAGCTTCAACATATTGGTTAGGCCCATTTATGTGTGCGTACATGTGCACCGTGTGGAACAGCAATCGCACAAACAAATTAATTAGTCTCCCCCAGCAAAGAGGGGTTTGATAAATTGAGCTGCTCATCTTTTCCACCACCTCACACTCTCTCTGTCTTTCTCTCGTCCCCCCTCTCATCATTTATCCCTCTCTCACATTTGCCTTTTCCATGCGCAGGTCTTTTCTATGTAATAAACATCTCATTACATTGTCCCACTTTTAATTGTATTTGCTCTTTGTCTGACTGTTTTGTATCGTCTGTCTCCATGCTTGTTTTGTTTACATTGGTGCATGTTCACACACACGCACGCGCACACGCACACGCACACACAGGCAGGATTGTGAGTCGAAGCCTACAGGAAGGCCTCTAGAACATCGAGGCTTTTATGCCACCCAGCCAGAGTGGCTTATTTAAGCCTCTATGCAAAAGAGCTATACTCCACGTGCATTTAGATTAAGTAATATGTTTTAATTATTCATATTTCTCATTTTTATGACACCACTTATCGGCATTATTATTCCCCCAGTTTGTCAATGGGCACTCAATACTCACCACCAGGAACAGTGGAGCCGCTTGAACAACAGAAACGTGCAATGGACACAGAAAATGTATTCATGAGTTATTTTCCCTGTGCTAGCGCTGGAGGCTGGAAGGAAAACTGTGTCTCTATTCAATTATCACACTAACTCACACGCACGCACACACATACAACTGCAAGCAGACACACACACCAATATGCACACTCACACACGGAGGCGTTAAGCAGTGTGCTCTCATTAAACACTCTCATTATACACAGGAGGAGATCCCTGCAGGTGCAGTTTACCAGAGTTTAGTTCATTTCCTGCTCCTCCTCCTTCTGTCTCACATCTCTTTCACTTTCCTACTCTGTCTTGTACTGGCAGTATTTCATCGCACGAACCAAGAACACAACAAAATGGGGGTGTGTCTTTGTATGCCAAGTGTGAGGGTTGGTTGGGACTTCAGATTATGGAAAGGAAGAAAGTGCTGCACATTCAAGACAATTTTTTCAAATCTGTCTGAGATCAATGACTTCATAACAGGAAAATGTCTGGTCAATGTGTTTGAAGGTGCGTCAACATGTGCCCTGCTGGAGGAGGTGTGGTTCAGCCTCAGAG
>CAAKHC010004798.1:6468-17511 GCA_901007825.1 Macroramphosus scolopax | reverse complement strand
GTTAGCGATGCTTCGGCCAGTTTCTCGATTGTTTCTCGAATGTTTTCTCCGACATGTACTTTCGGATAAGCCACAGCAGGGGGTCACAGCGGGTGGTAGGAGGTAATTGCGTTATCGGGTAAGCTGCCCATGGAAACGCACTGTGTGACGCTAACCTGTCATTAATAAAACCTGCATGTTCTTTTGTTTCTTATTCACTATATCACAGATTATTAAACAGTCCTCTCATTAAGTGTAGTGAGCTGATTTTAATTGTAGAATACTGGATTCTGATTGGATGCAGGGTGTCACCCTCTGGCATCACCCTTGCATATAGAATCCGTCCACAAGAGGTCTCTTGTGGTCCTGGTTTCTCTGGTTCTGCTACATATGTTATCGTCTGCAAAGATGGAGGATGGAGGTTAAATTTCACTTAATTTTCTTCTGTAAACCCCAAATCCACTAAAGCGCTTCCTTACAAGCTGTGGCCAAAGGTTAGAGAAGAGGGCTTGGTACCGAGAAACTCGTCGGTTCAATACCATGAAGCGACAACAAAAATTGTGGGTGGGCTTATTGAATGAACAGCACTTTCCCCTCCCTCAACATTCATAGCTCAATTGTCCTTGAGCAAGGCAGCAGACCTTGAGCTGCTCCCCGGGCGCCAGTGGCAGCCAAGTGCTCTGGGTTGTGTGTAATGTCATCAGGGTAAATTTATCAATTATCAATAACTCAATTAACAGAAAATACATTTTAAAATATGATGATAGATGAATTTGGTCCACATCCACTGTCTTTACTCTTTAAAAACAGTAATTCACGTTTTAAAGCCCCTTTAGACAGAATTTCTGGCGGGAAGTCCACAAACACAACTTCTTTTCCTCCTGCCTCCCAGACACCTGTCAGAGGTGCAGAACCTGCAGGCCAATCAGAAACGAGAGATCGAAGAGCTTTACCGGAGGGAAGGTAAAGTTCCGCCATTCGGCGTTGTCTCTCTGGCCACCATACTGAACCAACGCCAACGCCGCCTCTCCAAGACGGGAAGCTACGCTCCTGCTCGTAAAAACAGTCTGCAGCGACTGGAAGTACCGCCCCCTGCAGGTGGGAAGGACATGCTGCAACCTGGAAATGACGAGAATCATGTTTATAACCACAATTTAAACCACCGAAACATTTGTGTCCTTGTGTCTCAGGTATCATGAGGAAGCTCTCGGTAAGTGGCAGGAGCGGCAGATCTCAGGAGAGGTCAGGAAGAGGCGTGACCTTTGCCTCCGAACACACCTGCATGGTGAGCTCACAACTGGTGGATCAATTTACACCTAAAAATAATGAACAATCAGAGGTAGTCTTAAGTATTGATTATTGCTGACTATATTGATATCAACATTATGTATTATTTACTACCTCTAGAAATGATAATTAGTTTGTATTTATTTTGATGCATCTCTACTGACCTTTCACCTTTCCCTTCCAGTGAGCTGCTGACCAGCCGAAGACGTGAAGAATATTGACGATAAATATAAACCCTCCATCGTCAGACCTGCAGAAACATGAAAATCTTTGTTTCTGTTTTTTACTTGAACAAAACAAAGTTAGATTTAAGATTTGTTTGTTTTGAACCAAAACATTTGAACACTTTAGCACTTTGAGATTCTCTTATATTCTCTTAATCTTATATACGACTTGAACTGCCGTTTATTCAGTAACAATTATTTGATGAAAACTAGAAATATTTTTGCGGATTTCCATGTTTCACCACTAAACAGGAAGTGGCTGGTAACTTGAGGTCAAACGTCAGACCCGTTCGGACTGTTTAAATTCCCTCTTGCTTTATTTTGAAATGTACGTATATCATGTTGTTTGACTTCCTGCGTGTATTTGCTCATCATTTCGAAATAAATAAATATCAAGTGCTTACGAATCTGCTCTCACATTTGTTAAGAGTCAAGTCAATGTGGACATAGTGTATAGAGAGGGTGGAGTACCTACGCTTCCTGAAGGCATCGTCACTTCGGAGGGTGCCCTGCCTTCTTTGGTATGCAGGATGAGAACTAGACCAGAACCACAGCCAGTGAAAGAAGCAGAACCAGGACCAGAAGCAGAGCCGAAAACTAGCTAACTATATATAATATGAAGAAGTTAAACTAGCAAACTGTATATCATAAAGTATACCGACTAGCTAACTATATATTTACATTTACATTTAGCAGACGCCTTTATTCCAAAGTGACTTACAATGGTACATATAGTCAAACAATTGAGAACCTGTACATCACAGAATTAGCTAACTACATTATATAAAACACGGTATATAATAAAGTAATTAAACTAGCTAACTTCATATTACAAGTAGTTAAACTAGCTAACTGTATATAATAAAAAATAATTAAACTACCTAACGTCATATAACAAGTAGTTAAACTAGCTAAGTGTATATAAATAAGTTGAATCCGTTAATTATATGTCGCTACTTTAGTACTTCAGTACACTTATTGGTAATTACTGCAGCTCGTGACGTCACGTGTGTATCTCAGCAGTGCATGTTCTCTCACACTTGTCACGTGCTCTTGTGTGTTGACTGAAGAACAATAAAAGAGGCTGCAGCGGAGATGGTAACGACTGTCCGTCGAGCTAACGACTATCCGCCGAGCTAACGGCTACCCGCAGAGCTACCGCAGAGCTAACGGCTACCGCAGAGCTAACGACGACCCGCAGGGACTTACGGATATCTGCAGTTTACGGTTATCCGCAGAGCTAACGGTTATCGGCAGGACTTATTGTCCTCACAGCTGACCGAGGCATGAACACACGGCATGATCACACTCCTGCAGCGTTGACGTTCACAGGTAGGTTTGATCCCATCTGCGCGGATGAGACGGGAGGCTGGTCAGCTCCTTGCTAATACTGATACGCAGCTAGTAGACTACGCAAGCTGGTCAGATTTTCCACAGATGGATATGAGTAAGGATGTAGACGTTCGTTTAGTATTCTGTCGCCAAACGGTCAGTTAATGTCCTTCCTGATGTTCATGATTTAACAAAACTGCTGTAGAGAAACTAGCCCTATGTTAATGATGGGGCTCCATGCTAACTGACAGTAGTGGCTAATTTAAACAGCGTACCTGGGACCAGGCTGAGAGGCGGTAATGAAATGGGTCTTTAGTGACTAGCAACATAACGGTTTAATACAACGTTAACTGTGGATTAAAGTGAACCAGGTCTGACCTGTCCAAGTATTGTGGTTTGGATGTAGACCTGGTCTGATGGTGTTTATTATAGACCCGGTTTCCTTCTGATCCGGTCGTTTTCAACGTATTGACACACGACTATGAATACAATAAAGGTTTTATAAATCTGACTTAATCTGAGATTTGTAAATCTTGTCCAGGTGTGTCCTTCTCGTATGTCGTATGTGTCCTTGGCAGGTTGATTCAGAGAAGCCTACAGAGACCAGGGACCTCAATTATAAAACTGGAGGAATGATGACTAAAGGTGGTGTAAGGACAAAACCTACCACGTGCATATGCACAACATTATCCAGTTTTATGAAACTGCATACTCATCCTACACCAGTTCCTTTTTTTTTTTTTTAATCAAAACCAACTGCAAATTTTGGCGCAAATTCTGTCTCTTGACGGCAGCGGGAAAAACCATCAACGAGACAAACAACCTTTGATCAGGGACACACACCTTCAAGTGGTCCATTTGTTTTTCATGTAACAGATGGTCAATAATCATCTTCCTGTTGATGTGTCTCAGGGTGATCAGGATGCCCCTCCCTCCAACTCCTCCTCCGGGGGGACCCCCACCTCCCCACACCTTCAGCCAGGTAACAGCGCCACACACACACACACACACACAAAATCTGAAAGTTCACAGTTTGATCTTGAGCAAGATGATGAATCCAAACTACTCCTGCCGCCCTCGCCATCAGTTTTTGAACGAGTGTGACTGAAATTGTGTGTGAACATCAGTGAACGTTGGAATGGGCTCGCCGGTTCAGCCATCAGGTATGAATGTGTGAATAAAGCAGTTTCAGTACCTTGACGGTAGAAATGTGATGTATGTGAAGGACTGGAACCCCGGCCACGTTGATAGAGACGTAATTTACCACTTGTCTGGTGTGAACTTGAATTGAGGAATTTAGATCTCCGGGTCTGCTGAATGTTCTGCAAACAACTGAAGATCATTAAGTCTGGTCAGTCTTGTCAATGTTTGTGTGATCTTTGACACATGTTATAATGGTCGCCACATCTTCCCCCCCCTTAAACCCTAGGCCAACACCATACCTCCAAAGCTGAGCAGAGAAGAAGTGAAAGGTCGCGGCGCCCTGTTGTCCGACATCTGTAAAGGCTCAGCGCTGAGGAATGTGGCGGTGGTGAACGACTGCAGTGGGCCGCCGCTCGACAGTAAGAGCCAAACACCAAAGAGCCAGACACCCCCCACAGACCACCCATACATTCGCTTATACCAGTACCTCAACCAGCAGCAGAGCCAGCCTCAGCAGGAGGGGGCGCCATCTGACCAGCAGAAGAAGGCGTCCGGAGATAAGAGCGCCGCTCTGATGCTAGAGAGTAAGAATATACCTCCAACCTTCTCTGATTGGCTGAACACACCAGATAATGCGTCGCTCAGCGTTTCAGTTGAGACATGAAATCTTTCCAGGAAGTCCAAACTGATTTACAGCTAAAGATGAGTGCCACACCGGCTGCAGCAGACTATGAGATGTTAGACGGTCCATGCTAACTGCTACTTTAGCAGAGCGACACCCCTCACCCCACCTGTACCCACCTCACCCCACCTAGTCCCACTTCAACCCACCTGTACCCACCTGTACCCACCTTACCCAACCTGACCCCCGCTCAGCCCACCTGGTCCCACATTGCCCCACCTAGTCCCACCTGATCCAACCTCACCCCACTCGATTGGACCACACCATACTCAACCCCAACTCGTACTACTAGGTTCCCCCCCACGCCACTTGTCTTAAACTCACTAATCTGTATTTTCATGGTAATCTCGCCTCATTGAAGAGTTATCATAGTTTCGGTGTAGTGCATCATGTGTCCACCTGCGCAGCCCTCCCTCACCTGTCCAATGGTTGTGGTTCTCAGAGCCAAAAGAAGGCGGAGCTGAAGCAGGAAGAGCCAATGGCAGTGGAGCTGGAAGCCCTTCAGGTTCTGTTCCACCAGTAGGAGGCCTGTTCACTGCTGGCGTTACGAAGCTGAGGCCAGTCGGCGGTGAGGAACGAGGTTTTTTGAATATTGAATTGTTTATATTAATACAGTTGTTTGTTGGTTGTATTGTTTATGTATCTGTACATTTTCTTTAAGTGTTTATTGTTATTTATTTAATTATTTATTATTTTTGGTTCTAGATGGTTCAGCTGGACGTTCCAACTCCAGTCGTGCCGCGGCTCCCCGACCACCTAGCCATCGCCATGATGACACAGAAAGCCCCTCCCCTCAGGCTTTGTCTCCAACGGAGACAAGTCGTACCCAGCGTCCCTCTCTGCCCAACCTATCGTCCTCTCCCTCCCCCTCCTCTACAGTCTCCTCCCCATTATCCGGCATGAAGCACTCCTCCTCCGCCCCCACGCCACCTCCGCAGCTCTGTCGCCGTGGCAATGCACCTTCGCCTCCCTGTTCCTCCTCTTACAACAGAGAGAAGCCCCTCCCCACGACCCCTAACAACACTCCACCACTCCCTGCCAAACCTCCCCCATCGCCTGGCAACAACCGACGCCCTCCCACCTCAGGGGGAAACCCCTCGTCCTTCTCCTCTCTTGCCCCTCCCCCTACTACCTACCGGGTCACTAATGGTCCGAGCAGTAACATTGAGGCGGCACCTGACCTGTCGCAGCGTCATGTCTCTCTCAGCAACAAAAGGACGGCCCCCTCACCAGGAGGCCACACCCCGACCAGAGGTCCTGCCCCTCCGCCACCACCCGCCTCCCCAACTCCCTCCCAACAGGGCGGCAACCGGCCAACACACACCGTCAAAGAGCCACCAGCAAGAGGAGGTGAGTGGAACACACAGTTACTGTAAGTATTGATCGCCTCTACTGATTGTCTGTATTCATCACCTGTATTCATGTCTCCTCAGCTCCTCTGGCTCCGGTACAGTTGTCTACGAGGACTGGCGGGAGAGAAGCCCCGCCCCCCCCTCCTTACAGGACACATGGTAGCCCCTCCCTCTCCTCTGACCCTCCCGCCAGAGGGAAACCCCCTCCCCCACCTACTCGCACTCCACTTGCTCCTCCACCTCTTCCCCCTCCTCTCCGCAATGGACACTCCTCCTCCGTCCCTCGTTCATTCGTCGGTGAGTCGTATGTGTTTCCATCAGAACCAAAAAATCTGAATACAATAAAGTTAATCCAATATTTATATGATATAAAATCAATAGATTAATAGACATTAATATTAAAATAACTTAGTTTGAGGGAACGGAAGTCCAGTTGAGACGAACCCTGAAAACATCTCAGTTAACTAATTGATTAGATTGATTAATTGATCAACTACTTGTTTCAGCAGAGCACATCCCTCCAAACGTCTCTCATGGTTTCATGTCAATAACTGTTCAAATGATCAATATAATAGTCTCATACTTATCTACTGTGAGTGCAGGATTCTTCCTTGTACTGCAATACTTCAGTACTGTACTGTAGCGAAGTATCTGAACAGCAGAGCACTGTGCTCTTCTTTGTTCCCTGTCCAGAGTGGGACGGGTTCGTCTGAATAATGTCATCATGCTGTCACTTTAACCTTCATCACTTCTCTCCTTCCTCTCACCCTCGTCTTCACCAGTATTCACTGATTCACCTCTCAGAAACATCAAACAGCTTAATCTTCTTTTAATAATGAGGTAATTTGATAGAAAAGATAGAAACATCTTTTATCTCCCTGCAGACGATTTTGATTCCAAATATTCGTTTCATCCTCTGGACGACTTCCCGCCTCCAGACGAGTTCAGACACTTCACCAAGATCTACCCCAGCAAGGCCAGCAGAGGTACACACACTGACACACACACACACACACACACACACACACACACACACACACACACTGTCACACATACACACACACTGTCACACACGTACACACTGACACATACACATAACACACTGACACATACACACATACACTGACACACAGACACACTGACACACAGACACACACACATACGGTTGGTTACATCCACCAGGAGGGACGAATGTGGTGACACGTGCGTGTTTGTGTGTGTGTGTGTTGCAGTGATGAGAGGAGCTCCGCCCCTGCCTCCTGTGGGCAGGTGAAAACCACCTGAGGACATCACAGCTGGACCTACACATGCATAGAAATCACATTCATACACACACACTTGCTCACGAGGACAAACACATACACATTATTTCTTTTCATGTAACCACACCTGCGGCGTCCTGCATCACCGTCTGCGGAGCGGTTGGATCATGTGACACACTAAACACTCTTTAAGCTGCGTCTCCAGGTGGAATAACTGCTATGCTACCTGGATGAAGAGATCAGTATCACCACCCTGAACCCAAACACTCACTGCAGGCAGCCTCCTAAGGACAGAGCTGGAGGGACAAGCTCCACAAGAGCACAAGATCCATATTGAAGAGGAATCGGATGGTTTGTGGAGGGTCGACTGTCTACGGACCCACGAGCCAAACCTTTGGAACAAAAGGAACATTTAGCCAGGAGACAAGTGGGACGCTGTGGATGGACGGATGGACGGACGGAGGTGAGACACTGGACGTAGATGAGACACTCAACGGATGGACGGAGGCGAGACACTTGACAGAGGCATGACACTGGACAGAGGCGAGACACTCAACGGACGGACGGAGGCATGACACTGGAAGGATGGACGGAGGTGTGAACAGGTGATTCCTCTGAATTATGACCAATAACATTGCCAGGCAACCAGTGATGCTGCAAAGTATTGCCAGATGGAGGATGATGAATTTGAAAAGGATGATGTTGATTTATCAGAAGTAAACTAACGTTCAGGACGAGGAAACTGAATGTGTCAACAGGCCAGGAGGTGGTTTATAGTCACACAAGAAAAACAGGAAGTCAACAGTATTAGAAGCAGATGCATGAAGTAAATAACAATCAATCAGCAAACCTAAATATAGATCAGTTGTTTTAATTAGCCATGATTTCCTCCATTGATCGATGCGTCACTTTTTCTCGAACCGGAGAACATCTTTACACAGTTCATGAACTATCAGAGAAGTTGTTGACAAACGGTATTGATCGTTTTCTTTCAGCTGTGTCGGAGATTTAAACTGATCTTAACTTCCTTCTGCTGATTCTTCACATTAAAAGCTCTTTGCTAGCAAGCAGAGTTTTATTATGAAGGAGCTACAGGAAATGCAGTTTGTCTCTCAGTGGGACATTAGAAAGAAAGTCAACGTGTTCCTGTGGGTTTCAATGTCACAGGAAGATGTTTACACCCGTATCACATCATCCAGGTGAACAACAACAACAACAAACAGTTGTAGTTGCTTACAGCCTTTAGTGAGGTTCTATATGCTACAGAGGAATCAGACGGTTTGTGAAGAGTCGACGGTCTGCAACGTCGTCTTCTATGCACCGACGAGCCTTCATGCTAAAGAATGGAAATGAGTCAAGAATGAATGAACGGCTCTCGATGTGGAGGTTTGAGACACCTGCAACTCACCTGGAGACGGACCTCGATGCTCAACAACAAAGTGACTGACATCACCTGGTCGACTTTCAACACAGACAGGAACTAGCCTTTGAGGAGGGCAAGTCTTCATGTGCCAAGTGGATCATCTTCCCTCCATCTATCATTGTTTCCTTGCTTGCTTCCCTCTATCCTTGTTTCTTTCCTTCCTTCTATCTATCCTTCCTTCCCTCTATCGTGTTTCCCTCCTTGCCCCCATGTTTCCTTCATTCCGTCCCTCTGTCCTTGTTTCCTTCCTTCCTTCCTTCCTTCCTTCCTTCCTTCCTTCCTTCTTGTCGCATGTCATCTTTTCTCTCGGCGTTGATTGTTAAGCACCTCGACAGTGGTGCTTCGTGTTTCTGCTTGCTCTGTTCAATAATTACCCATCATGCAAAGTGTTTTATTTACTTCAACATCTGAAGTATGTTTAACGAATGAAGACGTATCACAATTACAATAAATTGTAGTTTTACAAGACAACGTAATTCCTGAGCTGCGGCCTGAAAGTTAGAGAACTGAACCGGAGGGTCGGCGGTAATTAAAGAAGAATTTAAAGTATAAAAACAATGTGGCGCTGTTAACAGAAAAATAAACTATTGTGGGAAATGAAATAAGCTTATAATCATGAGACTAACGACACCGTGCGTGTTCAGTGAACCCATCACGACATCAAAGGTTTTTAAACTTTGTAACGTTACGATTCAAAAAGATGAAACGTAAAATCTTACAAACGAAGAACCACCGTTCTGAGAGTAAATTCAGGTGTTTGTTTTCATCTTGGAACTGCTAGTGTTTTTTGAGTTAAGTGACGTCTTATTCTGGTGTTTCTCGTAAAAATAATAATTGTATCACATAAGTTTATTCTCTTTAACGACAAACTGATTCTTCTGTCAGAACGACTTTATTCTCACGTGCTCTTCTGCACGTCTGTATTGTTCGTGCTCTCGGCGCTGTGTGATGATAGTTCATCTCCTTGTTCTTTGTGTGTACGAAGTTTCTGCTGAGATTCTGAAGTTTTCATATTTTACTGCTGAATAGGAAAACAGCTCGTCGTTTAAAGATTATCTGTGCTAAAGCTCCGCTGATCATCTGTAAAATAAACGACATTTTGTGCTGACTTCCTGTGGTGATGATCAGCTGGGACTGATGCTTCCAGCTCTCCGCTGGTCTCTACTTGGAGCGCTCTAATAAACGGATGATCACCTCCCTTTTCCTGTCAGTCTGAGTTTGTTTCTGTTGGTCGACGAATGTCACGTCACCTTTTTGAAACGTTCATGATTTACAAAAAACATGATACAGTATTAGCACGAGCTAACAGTGAAGCTCCTTGTGCTAATGACATCGTTAATTCTCGATGAGTGTTAAGAATAGTCTACTTATAAAGAAGTATTCTTCTTCTCCGTGTTAATGTCTAACACACGGGGTCGTTCTTCTTCTGCGTGTTAGTGTCTGTGAGGAACACACGGGGGCAGACTTTCTGTTTTGGGCTTTTTATTTCTTGAGTTCAGAGGTCGTTCTTCCGGAAGCAGTTGACCTGACCGAAGAACTTCCCCACGTGCACAAACATCCGCCGCGACTCGTTTCAGCTGTGTCTGTCCGCGGGAATCGAACATGGCCGAGGTGAAGAAGCTGCGGGGGATAAAGCCCCGAGGAGGCGCTAAGAAGAGAGCGTTTCCGCCGGACAATGAGCAGGAGACACGGCAGAAGAACCTGAGGAGTCTAGCGGTGCTGGGTGGGGAGGACAGCTCGGTGAGGCTGCTGGAGGAGCTGGTGTTCGGGGCCGAGGACGAGCTGGTGGAGAGACTGGTGGAGGTATGTGACCTCCCAGCACTCATTCGAGGAGAAATATGTTAAAGTGTTTGTTTCCAGTACATGATGTCTGATCAGAGGTCCTCTTCACCTCCACACGTACCTTCTAACATGATATCTAAGGGAATATAACAGCAATGTTCTTGTTAAATAACCACAGAGGAACATCAATGTCAATGGCACATCTGACTGGTTTGTGTTCTGTGATGAGAAGAAGCCTCTTCACACACTGCTGCAGATATCTGGAGCACCAGCTGATCTTAACCAGCTGTTTGCTGGTATCTGTCCTATATATCAAACGATCACGACACTGCAATCGTGGGGTGTATAAAGGATGAGCAGGAGGCGGCGTACAGGAGCCTGGTGGATGACTTTGTGCAATGGTGCAAGCACAAACATCTGCACCTCAACACATCAAAGACAAAGGAGATGGTGATGGATTTCTGCAGGTCAATGCCCACTCTGCTGCCAGTCTGCATAGAGGGGGCTGATGTGGAGGTGGTCAGTACATGCAAGTACCTGGGGGTACATCTGGACAATAAACTGGACTGGTCAGCCA
>CAAKHC010004795.1:13806-24354 GCA_901007825.1 Macroramphosus scolopax | reverse complement strand
GAGAATAGTGTGTGTGTGTGTGTGTGTGTGTGTGTGTGTGTGTGTGTGTGTGTGTGTGTGTGTGTGTGTGTGCATGAAAGAAAGACAGACAGACGGTGTGTTGAGGGCAGGGAATCGTCATGATTGAGGAAAAACACGAAGCAGCAGCCGCAATTCATAGTCTAACTTATTTGTTTTTATATAAAGTATTTTTCTAAAATAAAAATGACTCTCTGAATCCTCCTCCTCCTCCTCCTCCTAATGTGTGTGTGTGTGTGTGATATCTGCCATATTTGACACATTTTCCACAGGCAGGTATGACCTCATTCCTTACAAAGCATCTTGCAGGGAGATAACATGTCCATTGATAACTGCAGTGTACTTACAGAACTGGCGTGTTACCTTGGAGAATCTGGGTCACACTGATTCGTGCGGAGAACAGTTTCACAGGGAAGATCGATAAAGGTTTATTACGTAAAGAATAAGTTGCAGGAAGCTCTGGTTACCTACACAGCCCAGTTAGCTACATCGCAGGTGAGCTGGGATCTTTAAATACAGCTGAACCACCGAGTCAGACCACCAGAGTGCAACAGTAAACCACCTGCATCGTCTCCGTAGCCACTGACACACACACACACACACACACACAAACACCGGTAGGTGCACCTAGATACCTTCCAAACATTATGGCTGTGGAATAGTGATGCAGACTAAAACACCTTTCTGACTGAAGGACGGAGGACTGACTCACCGAAACAAACCCTTCCACCCTCAGCAGAGGACAATCATCCCAAGTCTTAACTAAAAGACGTGTTGCATCATCACACGGTTATATCAGTCCTGTGGAGACCGATATGACGTGAGTGTTTCTCCAAGGACGAGCTTTCCTCCAGTTACAGAACATACGGTGTGATCAAATCATCTGCTGAGTCACCGGGGATGTGGGCACACACTGAGAAGAACTCTTTCACCTCCCTCAACATTCACGGGTGAAGTGCCCTTGAGCGAAGCACCTTAACCCCCCCGACTGCTCCCCGGGTGTCACTCAAGTGACTGCCTACTGCTCCGGTGTGTGTGTGTGTGTGTGTGTGTGTGTGTGTGTGTTCACCGTGTGTTCACATGCTCACCTACGGTTTGGTTAAACGCAGAGAGGAATTTTCCTTGAGGGATTTATTCAAAATTAAAAATGATCCTAATCCTGATCTTTGATATTTTGCAGAGTAGAGCAGACGTTGTGCTCAGGTTTGTTTCTGTGCTGCAGTCAAACCAACGGAACAGCTGAATTTAAGAGCATTTTCTGTTCTTAAGTTTGTAAGAAAAATTGAAGGATTGTTTATACTTTTAACAGTTTAATAATTCCTCAGCCTGGTTCCAGGTTCTTTAAGAGTGATGAGGAGTGCAGGGATGATGCAGGTGCACCGATGAATAGATGTTTCTATATCTATTATTGACGACTCTCTCACACCTCCTGGTGGTCGGATGCAGCATTGCAGGAAAACACACCCACATGCACACCAACAACCTTGCATCCCCCCCCACCACCACCAAAGACATGCTCTGTCTTCTCTACATGTCCTCTCTCAGCGGGGCCTATTTTCTCTCCAATTAAGTCCTTAATTGCTCTGGGTAATAAAGAGTCTATTAATCCTGTGTCTGCTAATAAAGCCCCAGCTGTCTGGAGGAACGCTGCCAAAAATGCAGCAGTCATCAGCTCTACATGTGGTTGACAACACGCGTGTGTGTGTGTGTGTGTCATCTTTATTAAAAGAGCCGCAGCCAATCCAGATTCCTGTGGTTGTGCTTCATTTATATTCCTATTGATTTCCCTCTTCTGTGTGTGTGTTTCCCTCTGTTCATACGGCCTCTTTGTGAGCCAGGAAAGTGACACAAATCTTTTCTGTTGGCACCAGAAGTCTGTCTATCCTTCTATCTTTATGGGAACAAAGTGTATTTTCAACCCCTCCCTCTCTTGACTCATCCAGTTTTTTCTTGTGTTCCAGTTTCCCTTTTTTTCTGTTCCCTCCTGGGGTTGACAGAGAATCAGTGAATGTGCTTTCTGTTTTCGGTGTTTACCAGCGGTTGATCACAAACACCGCCTGTACGTGGTGTGAAACCCCAGGAGATGGCACTGTTTGGCAGCACTCAAACTCCATTGTGTCTGCGTTGCTGGGAGAAAAAAAAAAAACCTCAGGCATCAAATGTGAGTCTGTGGTTTAAAGCAGAAATGTGCTTCATATCAGACCCGTCACTTGTTTGGCACTTGTGCACCCGTCTGGCTGCAGAGGTAAACATGACACATGGTGTGTGGGCAGCGGGGCTGCCTGACAGTCCCCAGCCAGCCTCCAACCAGAGGAACTGCACTTACATGGCAACACTTCTACATAATATCAGCACAGTTGCCTTTATGACCTCTGTTGTTGTATGGTTGGCCTTCCTGTTGGTGGAGGGTTTTTTATACCTTGAGGGGGGAAAAGAGAAACATGAAACAAGGCCCCCGACTCTCGGGCGAAGAAAGGAAGAATTACATTGGAAAGTTCAATACAAGGAACAGAATTAAAAATGTATTAACCACCGACACTCCTCACAACGAGTCGTCTTCAGGGAGTTGCAGCCAGCTAACGGTGAAGCTACGTCTTCTTTTAGAGGAGAAATATGTATCGACGGCAACAGAAATGGGACAATACACGAGCCCGGTTGTTGCAGCTTAAATTGACTTGTGCATTGTGAGTTCCAGCCTCATGCTGTGTGTTAGCACTTCTTCTTTCCTGCACCCTGACTAGCACTAACTTTCTTGTTATATGTTCCCCCCTTGTTGGCTGGAAGCGCCGGCGTGTTGATGTGGGCACCAGATTATAGGTTAAGGTATACACCATTAGGCTTCGCCATTAGGCTGCTGCAACTCCCTGAAGACGGCTGCACACCAAAACACATCAGGAGTTAATTCATTTTTAATTACGTTCTCTGCATAGAGCTCGCCGATGTAATGAAGGCAATTTATGTTGTTTCACCCAGGAGTCAAGTTTTTTTTCTCTCCCTTCTTCACAATTAATCAACTTGTAGTGATGATGATAAAAGAGAGCAGATGAAGAGGAACAAGTTGCACACACACATCTACACACACACACTTCCTTTAGTGTTGACTGGACCAGTTGGTAAATGAAGGCGCAGCCCAGTTCCCCCGTGTTCTTGGTGTTTCTTCGGCAGTAGGAGAGAAGGTTTGTTTAATTTCCCCGCGTCAGATATTCATCAGCCTGATTCAATCGTACATTCGTCCCATCAGGGGAGTATTCAGGTGTAATCAGCAGGTTGTCAGCGTGTTGCCGGCGTGCACACAAGAGGGAAACAACAAAAGGAAATCAGTGTTTTTAATGTGCAGTGAGAAAGTAAGGGCAACTCATAATGATTGTGTTTCTATAAAGATAGACATTTCTTTCCAAGTGAAAATTGTGTTTATATATTTATATAAATATCTATATTATATATAGAATACATATCTATTTTTCTATGCATACTCAAAAAATCACACCTTCAAATATATTTAAAAAGTCTCTCGAAAACACGGATGTATTCTTCTCTTTCCTTAAACATGAACTATTCCGTATGAAAACCAAAAGTAATTATCAGAATGGGAGTAATATTTGTGTTTTTTTTTTAGAAAAAAAAAACAAAACAAAAAAACATTGAAAATGACGTTGTGGTTCTCGTGTGGGATTTCGAAAGCGGCCGACTTAATCTCTGAACAAACCACGTCGCAAGTGTACAAAACCAGCATAACACTTAAACACAAGTCCCCCCCGTCCATGGCGGATGAAATGCTAATGACTTCTCAAGCAAACCCTTTTTTGTCTGTTATAAAAATAGAATTCTTTTTTTTAAAATAATCTACAGATTTCTTTTTTCCAGGTGAGGCGTTTTCACTATCACTCTAAAACAGCAGGGCTGTTAGTTTCAATAGAAAATATGAAGCTCCGGAGGGACGACCGCCGGCGTGTCGGTCTGATTCGAGTGGACCGGCGTCGCCGCCCCCCCCCTCCCCCCCTCCCTCCTCAGCCTCCACGGGATGGAATATTTTTTGCCAGCTTCTCCTTTCTTTTTGCATATTCTATGATTTTTATTTTTTAAAAAGAGAGTTTTCCTTTTTAAACTAGATCTACCTTCTACAGGTAAACAGAACCACGTCTCCGCTCGCCCGAAGCCTCCGGAAAAAAAAACAAACCTCCAGGCGATTCTAAAAGTGTTAAACGATTTTTTTTTTTTTAAACTACGCAAAGATTTTTAAAAAATCAAACAAACGGATAGAACACAACAGCGTAGATACATGGCGTACTCTCCGAACAAGCGTGTTGTTGAGGAATCGAAATCAAAAAAAGAGGAAAACGATAAAAATATACAACTCTGGGTAACAAGTTAAAGCAAAGTCCTACGATAGAGAGAGAAGGCAACAAACATGAGTGGATGAAAGGAACGAAGGAACAAAACAGGAAAACACTGATGCTACAAAGAAATTGAAATATATGTACAAGACCCTGTTTTCCTTTTGTGTGTGTGTGTGTTTGCACGTTTGTCTGAGAGTTTCCACAATAGTGTGTTGGTTCGTTAACGTGAAGTTCCTGTGAGTCCGTCTCTCGCCAGTTGATGAAACAGTGCGTTATCTAGTCTGTTTATAAATCTCCTGCGGTTGCACATAGAAAACATCCCTCCGCCCACTAAAACAAGGGAGACAGTGTCCAAAAAGCTGCTGCAGCTCCGAGACTCGCTGCCAACGGATGGAACCCAAACGGATCCAAACCACTTTCCCGCCGTAATCACGGCCGCAGACCGTGTTCCTTCCAGACTGAGCCGAGCCGTTTGTGACCCGAGCTGATTTTCCGACAGCTGTTCATCGTTACCAGATGACGCTGGAGATGCTAGTTTCTCTTGGCAGCAGGGGAAGCATGGCGTTGTTGGCGTGCGCCTCCTCCAGGCTGTGCTCTCGGCTCTTCCCGGGAGGCCTCTGTCCGTTCAGCAGTGTCAGTGGGATGTTGCAGTAGGTGTGCTGGTTCCCGAGAGAGGAGAGAGGTGGCAGGGTCCCTCCTGGGGGGAGGTCGTACTCGTAGCTGCGGTAGTAGTGTTTCTGCCTCATGGTGGTGTGGTAGGTGTTGTGGAAAGTGGAGCGCAGCTCTGGGTGGGCTGTGGCCATGGCGGTGGAGGTGGCTGCTGCCATGGAGATGGCAGAGACGGTCTGCAGCTCTCCGAAGGGGCCTTGCTCGCTGACGTCCAGCGCCGGCTCGTGGGTGAGCATGGGCTCTGTGCGTCTGAACGGCATCTCGTACTGCAGCTGCTTCCAGAACTTGGAGCTCAGCTTGTTGCTCTTGGGGCCGCGCCACTTGATGACAGTGAGGGTTTTAATGGTATGCTTGAGAGCCTCCACTTCCTGGTAGTTCATTATGCCGCGCAGCTCGGCACACTCAATCAGGATGACCTTGATCTCCCCGGTGACCAGCATGTTGCGCAGCCGAGTCTCCAGCTCAAAGATGCTCCAGCCTCGCCGCACAACATAGTTGGGCGTCATAACTATAATGAGGCGCTTGCTCTGATCTACACATCGTGCCACGTCCTCGATGTAGGCTGCAGGAAAGCAAGTGGAGAAACAAGTGCAAAAGGCATAAGATGGGGAAATAGTTGAGTACAAGTACATGCAACACGGGGGAGTTCAACACTAAACAATGGATGGAGACACAGCATCAGACACGAAAACACGGGACAATGACAGGTAGCGGTTGGACAGTCGACCTGCAGGTCGTGTGTTTAGAGACTCTCATAGTTTCTGTGTATGTGCACACACACATCAGTCGGTTGTAGATGTTTTGTGCCGGATCAATTTGAAGTACTTATTCTGTGTATTGTGATCAATACTCACAGATGAAGCTCAGTGCTGCACTAAATAAAGCCATAAGATCAGGCAGAGCTGCTGTCTGTTAAACTGGGTCTGATGTTCCACATGGCACAACAGCGCCGCTGTAAGCATCTCTTTGAAACTTCCTGAGAGCAGTTAAAGGGGCAGTGCGGAGTGTTTGCAGACATCTTGTGGCAGAAGTGCAATGAAACATTCATAACTGCCTTTTCATCAAATCATCAAATCACCTGACGTTAAGAGTCGTTGCCCCACTGGGAGCAGGTCCCGTCATGTTTCATCTACGGCAGCCCGGGACGGACAATCCAGCACGTTTTAGTTTGCTCCTCATTGTTTCCTTATTTCTTTTGTCATATGTGCTCACATTTACTGGGAGTAAATTATTTAAGCTTCGCCCTCTTTCAACAAACTAGAACAGAGTGTTCTGCTCTGTTTTCTCTGTTGTGGTTTTTATTTTTTAATACGACTATATTTGCTGCCGAATGCGTTTGTGCGGCAACTCCACAATCTCGCTGGTTTACACCGGGGACCAGCTGATCGTGCAGAAACTGACCCGACCGTCATTATGATCACAACAACAGATCTCCCGGCAGCTATTCTGAGGACACACAGAGGATGTAGAGGAGGAACAAAGTGACAAGGGAAGAGCGCTCGGGCCGCACAACAGAGACTTCTGGATTAGAAGAGATTTGAAATTGTTTCCCTCTATCTGCTCCGAACTCCATTTGGAAAACAAGGTTTTTAAAAGTTGTTTACTTGTCAGCTTGTTGACAGATCTGACACAGCATGGATTCACACCGAGTACCAAAAGGCATCATGATTTAGTTATTTCGGCTTTGTTTTGATTTGTTTATTGCAAATTAAATCGCAGGAAAATTAAAGATGGAAGCTGTAATTATCAGGGAAGGTTCCTGCAGACGGCTGCTGTGGGCTGACGACGTTTATTAGAGTGCACTAGTATATTTGATGTGATCAAAGGTGTTACTGCAGGTCTCTCTCTGGGCAATTATTTCCTCATTCCTAACTGTGTTTGAATATATGTCGGCTATCAAAGTGATTTCCATGCAGTGATTAACAAAGTGATTTCTTTTTATCTGATTCTGAATGAGCGGAAGCAGCCAGTGCCGGCTAACTACTTCCTGCAAGCTACCACAGTGTTCCCTGAGGGACGGGTGATGAGGGGTTCTCATCTCAAACCCGACTGGGTGTCAGTAGATCCTACACATGGTGTCTTTAAATGACAGCAGCTGATACAAGAAGGAAAAGACTGAAGGCAGGTACCTCCAAAGAGTCGTGTGTCATCCTGGTAAAGCTCATTGGTGAGACCTAAACATAAACATGTCAACATTCAGGTAACAGGCAGAACACAGTACAGACACAGAAACATCCTCAACAGGTCCTAAAAGTGGCCTCATCTTCTCTCGCTCATCTTTTATTTCCCATCTAATTAATCACACACCATGTTCCCTTGATTGGACATTCATCTACAATGATTTTTGCCAGGCGCTTACGCTGGCGGCAGTTTTTCCTTTTGATTAGGAGGAAAGACGCAGCGCAGTCAGCAGCGCTCAGAGCCTCCACGCGTTCCCCACTGATGTTTAATTCTGTATGGTCCAACTAGGACGTGTTTGCGTTTTATCTGTTCCACGTGAAGCCCACAGTACAAACACACAGCATCGCCGCTAACTAGAGCACACTGTGTACTACTGGCTCAGACAGACTACTAAGCACAGTTAGCACGCATGAGAATATGTTCAGACAGAATTTTCACGGATTTATAAATGCATGGAGGAAGAACCAGGGAGGAAGATAACTGTGTTTATTATATCGGCTCCCGATTCCAGCTGTATGCTATATTCCAATTTTTGTTGTGCACAGTATGAGATCTACTGAAGAACTCTATAGAAGAGTTGGAGACACAAGAAATGGAGGTTCTCATTAACAGCATTGGGCTGAGTAGTTCCTTCACTCATCTGGACATGTAGCATTTGTGTAGATCTACTCAGCTTGAATCTGCCCTCACAGCACCAAACATTAAAACACAAGACGGTGACAGTGACACTGAGGACACAAAACATGCGACAAACACTTAAACGTATGAAGTACACTCTTAACAACGGAAGCGACTATACGAGCTCCTGCACACACACTCAAGTACGACACATCACGCGACCACAGCGCTTACTTCCTGTTGGAATGAGGTCACGATCCGGGATGAAGAGCTTGTAGCCGTAATGCTTCTCCAGGACGTCAGGGAGGATCTCCAGGGCAAAGCGCTCTTCCTCCCTGGTCTCCTGGCTCCACTGGTCAGGGTCCACTTTGGTGTAGGACAGGTAGGCGTCATAGTCTTTGTTTTCTGCAGACGCCAGAAAGAGAGACAGGAAGCAGCGGTTGATGTTTGGCTACATTATATTAAACCGACTTTCACAAAAACCCAAATACTAAATGTATTCATAAGATCAGGCTGAACATTCACAGCATAATACTGGCTCAGCCTACTGGAACAAGGTCGATTGAAGCAGAAGTCAGGAGTATAAATAATGTGAAAAGGCTTCAACAGAATATTCTGTATTACTGATATAAATCTGGACTTCATGTCACAGAGCTGCAGCCACACGAGACACAGTGATACCTGTGAGGTCACCTCGCCGTGTCCGTCCTGTACTCAACAGGTTTGTTTTTCATTCAAGACTCCAAACCTCACATGAATAAATCACATATAAGTTAACGGCTGCTATAATAAGCTCCACTTCCTCCGGAAGAGTCTTCTGACGGATGTTGGCTGCAGGGTTTCGCTCCCATTAAGCCGCAGCAGCATTGATGAGACGAGGCTCTAATGTTCCGCTTCATCTCGAAGGTGTTGAGGTCCTCCACGCCCGACTCACAGCTGCTTTATTACAGCTCGTAATGGGCAAGACGGCGTCGTCATGTTGAGACTCCACCGATTTGTTGCCACGATGTTGCAGACACGTCTGTGTCTTAACGATCACTCTGCTTTAACATCTTTAATTGGAACCCAGGACAACTCATGCAAAACAGCCCCAGAAAAACCTCAGACTCAGTCCATATGCATTTGGTTCTGAGAAATAAACTGGAGAAAAAAACAAAACCCTGATTCAAGCAACACCCTCGTACCCACCTCGAAATGATTTCCCATAAGACACTGGGAAGAACTGAAAAGGCAGAAAAGAGATGTCTGGGAAAAAAAAGGAGCACTGATGACATGCTCAGTAAGTCCTTGTCATTATTCTCTGTAGGAACCGGAATGTGGGCCAGGAGGAGGAAACTCTGCACAGACTCTTTGAGGAGCACATGCAGCTTTGAAAAGGGAAGAGGCCAGGCAGGGCTGCGCTCGGCTGCATCGACACACCGAGCAGCGCTTTCAAATTAGCAACCAAACTTCCAAATTAACCACCTAGCAAAACTTCTGGTATCAGCGGTCCCTGATGACGCCGGAAAGTTTGAGTCAACAAAACAACGTGTAATAGATAATTCATGCTACGGGAGGAACAATCACAGGGATTCAAAAGATGAGCTGCATCTTTACAGGGACTTTGAAAACTCACAATTTAAAGCAAAACGAGGGAGAACAAACACACAAATCCTTAACTGAGGCAGAAGTTAACTACAATCTAGAGAGCAAACAAAGAAGTTGCCTCCCAGTTTCATACTATATACACTCGTATCTGTCGTGCAGGGAAGGAGATCCGAGTCTTCCCCTCGTGCTCCTCTCTGGACAGTTGGAGATGGACATCAATCAATGACATACTGAGACGGATCTCTTTTAAAATGAGCAACAAATTGAAAATGTGCCTCCTTTCTTCCCTCTGCAGACACTGCAGCAATGTACACCATCACGTGCACAGAGGGAGGGAGGGAGGGAGGTAATGGGCTGCGGTCCCTGAGATATGACCGGAGAAGACTCCTGTACCATGTAGCCTGTTACAGATACGGAGGTGGAACACACACATGAAACCAGTTGAACAAACACAGCCACATCTAATACAAGCCTGCACACAATTAACTTAGGAGGGCCCCAAAGTGTACAAGGAGGTCAAAGGTCAAAGGGCTTTACCTCCATCCACGTCCTCGCTGCCAAAGTTCCTCCTGTAGAAAAGCATCAGCTCTATCTTGTAGCATTTGTAGAGGGAGATGAGGAAGATGAGAAGCAGCAGGATGGCCCCGAGTCCTCCTGCCAGCTCTACCGTGTACATGAGCTCTGCTGAGGAAGGACACACACAGCCCAGGAAACGTGTCAGAACATTCACCTGCAGAGGGTTCAGACTACGTCCTCCGCTCCGTCCGTCACCGAGGGTTTGCTCTATCTTTCATCCGTCTACCTGTTGTCTTCAGAACGTCCCAGCCAGACGGTTATAGATTATATCCGCCGAGGACGGGGCAGTATTGTGGGAGCTGCGCTCAGAGGGAAGCAGCATTGATTATCAGGGGGAACAGACATGAGGCGGGGATGTTCGGGAAAAAATGAGGCGGCACGGCGGAGGAAGACGAGGAGGAAAAAAATGAGATGAGGAGGAATCGGGTTCATTTCTTTTGTGAAGCCTTCCGATGGCACAAAAAGGGACTTGTGACAATGTCGGACATGGATGGAGGCATTTTCAAAATAAGTTGACTCATCTCTCCATCACTTCATCCT
The DNA here is from genome assembly GCA_901007825.1 of Macroramphosus scolopax. Taxonomy (NCBI): domain Eukaryota; kingdom Metazoa; phylum Chordata; class Actinopteri; order Syngnathiformes; family Centriscidae; genus Macroramphosus; species Macroramphosus scolopax. The sequence continues at coordinate 13,828 of CAAKHC010004795.1, read as the reverse complement.
CCTTGCCCCCCCCCCCCCCCCC
>CAAKHC010004795.1:0-12501 GCA_901007825.1 Macroramphosus scolopax | reverse complement strand
GGTGGGTGGGTGGGTGGGGGGGGGGGGGTGGGTGGGGTTGGGGGTGGGGGGGGGGGGGGGGGGGGGGGGGGGGGGGGCATGAAATAAACATCAGAATAATGTGAGCGAGAGAACGAGATAGAGGCACTACTTTCTTCCAGTTTGAGTACAGCCTCCCTCTGCTGCTGCTGAGCAGAGGGAGGTTGAAATGAGACGTCTGTGTGTCCGTCGTAGTCGGTTAACTGCATCCTGAAGCCGTCCCGGGTCTGCTGGAAAACCGATTTGGGATGCTTATCACTGTCAGTTGGGACGGGTGTGGGATGATGAGAGGGAAGCTTCTTTTTTTTTTACTTTAATCCACTAAAACGTGGATGAGCGAGCCTGTTGCTAAGAGAGTGATGTTGTTGCTAAGCAGACAAACTGTTGCACTCGGATGTTTCGCGTGCAGCTTCAAGTTGTCAGGTTACGCAATGTTTGCCAGCTGGGCACGAGTCAGGTCGGCGTCGTTAACGGAGGCGAATCCTAAAGAGGAACGACTGACGAGCCTCCTGACACCAGGAACCAGAAGGGATGTCATGAGTCTGAGGGGTTACCTAGAATTATCAGTGACCAACAGACAAACAGACAAACAGACGAGAGTCAACATGTACTTGTTTGCTGAATGTTCCGGCCCCAGTGGGGACGGCTGAGGACCAATTTGCTGTTTAAACAGCCGTAAATGACCTCTGTGTACCAACCGGTGCATGAAAACTGCTTCAGACAAGTCATGATGGGGAGCCGGAATAGCTGCACATGGAGGAAGCAGCAGCACAAACAAGTGGACCAACACAGATCGTAAACACGTATAAGAGAAGAAGTAAAACAAGGATGATTCAGGTTTCGGTGTTCAGGAAAGAATCCGTCTCATTTGCTGCTGCTTCGTGTTCACCAGCTAGTCGCCGGGAACAGATGGTCACAGATTTCATAATTGGTGGGCTTGTCACCACACGTGACGTTTTAATTAAAAATGACTGATTAGTGAAGCTTCAATGTCGATCTACGAAGTGACACTCAGTCATTACGGAACTTTGTTTCAAACTCCACATGAGACCGAGTGGAGATTTTTGAGAAAAAGTTCCGGAGGATACTAAAGGTGTCAATCTGAGTTTATGAAAAGATTTCCAGTTGATGATTATGTGCAGCCAGACTTAATATTTAATCCCTCATACAGTTGTGATGAAGAGCTGGAACTTGCTGATACAGCATAAACTTCTAACACAAACTCAGACAATGAGGAACGAGAAGTTTTTTTACTGTTATTTTTTTATGGTGAACTAAAAAAGCAAATAACTCGGATGTGGAAGGAGTCGGTACCCGGTACAGTTTCTTACCCTTCCTGAAGAGCTGGATGGACGCTTGGCGACGGCCGTTTCCATTTTCCACATAACAGGAATAATTCCCGAGGTCCTCCTCCTCCAGAGAGTCAATAGTCAAGGAAATGGCCACTTCCTGCTCACCAAGATGCTCCTTGACAACTCTGCAACACAGAGAAGAAGATGACACGTCTGCAGCTCCGGTTTGGAAACAGCAGCCTTGCTCTGTTTAAGCCTTTGATTGTGTGATTGTACAAGAACGTCTAATCAGTGCATATGAATGTGATGGTGAGAGACGTGTGCGACGGGGTTTTTCGAGAGCCTCCGATCTGGAGAGCGGCAATCACAGAACCCGCTGTGATACGACTCACATAAAGAGTCCTGTAAACAAGTTCCCGCGCCACAAGCCAAGCACGTTTACTGTAAGTACGTCACGGTATGTTAATTTCTCTCCGCGCACTCAAAACATATGAGAAATGAAAATCAATAAGGACTCTGCACAGTGGGGAAATCAAATAATGGCGAGAAGAAAATCTTTTTATAGCGGCTGCCATGGTAACGGAGAGAGGAGAGGAAGTAATATTCCATAAAGTAAATGAGGGTCCCTGGCTGGGCTGGTTGAGCCTGATGGAGGAGAGAATGGGGAGATGATGCTCCCTCATACCTTAGACACACTACTTAGCCTTAGCTTTTACAGCACCCTCAGCACAAATGCACTTTGTTTCCACGGAGTGCAAATGAGAGAAAGAGATCCGTGTTTGTGTGTGTGTGTGTGTGTGCGAGCATGTGTGCCATCATGTGTCATCAACTGTATGTGTTAAAAAAAGGCTATGCGCAAGGTTGGGAAGGAGGATGAGAAGGAGGGAGGTGTGTGTGTTGGACTGTTTAGGGGGGATAATGACTCTCATGCAGCTCATTTCTCTCTCGCCTTCAAGCTGATAAACTGCACATAAGGACCGCTTGTTGGGCAGATCTGGCATCAGTAATTGAAAGTGTATCACGGGCTTCGCGGAGAGTGACTGAGGCAGTGTTGATGATATTTGTAGTTTCAGCTGAGTTTGTTGTGCGACGGTTGAGTGCCGTACTCCTGCGAGGGAAGGAGATACGGGAATAATTCATGTCTCCCCGGGGAGCGCTGCGTACTTTGAAGCCTCCACTTCTCACACACCGTTAGCCGGCGCGACACATTTTCATACAATCAGACGCGTGAGGGGCCGCTGTCGTTCAACCTGAACCTTGAATGGGAGATGATGAAGACCGACCGTTGGAGGAGGAAGATAACGAGATCCGGTTAATCATGAGGAGGTTAGATGCAAGCGGGATGGCAGCTCATAACACACACACACACACACACACACCAACATCTGAGTTTCAACTAGACTATGCGAAGGACAAAACATGTCCTCATCCCGAGACGTCAAATATCGACGCTCCCAGACACTTTCTCACTCCGCCGTCGGTGGGAGGTCCGACGGGCTTTTGAATAACGCATATTTGTAGAATACCATGTAAATCATAGTAAATCCCAGAGTTCCATGCTCTGCACTTCTTCGGGGTAATTGAGTTTATCGACATGAAAACGAAGTGTGAACACGTTCTGAAACAATTACTGCTGCAGCCGCTTTCAAGATTCTCTCCCTTTCTCATCAGCCAAACCTCTGTTTGCTCATTTAGTGATCAATTTTCCACTGATTAATTCCATTTATCAATTTAATTCAACTTACACCTCTGACGGAACTGGGTCAATAACGTATTGATCAATCTGATTAAGCCGAGCCCGATTTGTTTTGCTAATTTATTAATCTCTGCGGTGCCGCGCTGAAGTACGGTCAGCTGCACTATGACAACAACAACGGCCTTGTTTTACAAATGAGAATTTATGGGCCTGCGTTACCATAGAAATGAGTTTTTCCCAAATCAATAGAGTTGGGTAAACAAATACCAGATGAATCTCTGAACCCGAGAGTCTTCTTCTTAAAGCTCAAGTTCGACGCATTAGCAATAAAGCCAAAAGTGTGTGGGAGCCTGGAGAAGGAAGAAAAAAAGCCTGGCTCCAGGGGAGGATTGTGGAGCCAATGTTCCCCGTCTCTGGCCTGTCCTTATCTCCGGCTGCCTTTATACGAGTGAACACAAGCATTGGCTGAGAGCCTGAGGTGGAGCATCAGCAGCAGAAACCGAAGGATCAAATACATTATTGATCCGCTGCGTGCGATATTATGAATTCTTTAAACACGTGTGATCAGATAGTGAGTGGGGGAATCCTTGTGCTGTGGATTAGCAGAGAGGAGGCGAGCGAGGGGAGCGGTGGTGGAGGCTGAGATCAGACCTCTGGTTCCGGTTCTGCTGCATATTTATAGAAGTGCGCAAAAACAATCTCACATCACAGTGTCTTGTCTCCTCGGTGAACTCTACCACGCTTTTCACTGACTGTTCATCTCTCTCTCCTGCTCCCCGTGGCCCATCTGCATGCTGCTATAGGTGGGTGCAGCGAGAAGATAGCAATAGTGGCGGCGGTGTGAGAAATGGCGGTTGTTAGCCATCTGACAGGGCCGTCTCCCCGGAGCTGCAGCCTCTCCAAACAGCCCAAATGTGAAACATGCACGCGGACCAGGGAATGGACTTGTTTAAATGTGTTTACCGGGAGGACGGCGGGGCATGGAAATGAGTTTGTTCTACACGTCTTAGAGGCTTGAAAGTGAGGCGTGTTGGACAGGTTTGTACAATGCAACATGGGAGGGAGGCCGGTCGAGGTGCATCAGGTCCCTTTTAAAGGTGTTTAACAACATTTTGCACATTCATCTCCCGGTGCAGAAAAAAAAGAGCAATGCATCGACTTGCTGTTTGTTAGACTGACTGCAGAGAGTCGGGGTGAGCACAGCCAAGAGATGTAAAACAGCAATGGAGAAGAGACATCAGGCATATTTTTTCTACGAGTATTTCAGAACATGTGATGGTTTCAGTCGCAGACTGTCGATGGCTTTCGACCTTGGCGGAGGTCTGAGCTCTCCGAGTGCATTTCTAGTTGAATATAAAACAGATTATTTCATATTTATTAGCTGCTGGTTTTGGAGAACTCATTGCCGCCAAACTAGACTAGTTGATGACCCGGAGCCACGAGCGTTCCCTCCAGTCAACGATCCACAGTATATTTACAGTGTCAGCTGGTTTCATTTCATTTTGCACCAACTGGAATCTTTCATCAGCTGCATTAATACATTATGTTCTCCTAATGCAGCTGAGTAAAAGGAAAAATCTCTTTATTGTTGCACTCAAGGACGCTCCAGCTAATGCAACAACCAACACAACACTGCAGATCACTTTTCCACAATTACTTTTTCTTCTTCTGTCCTGGACTTTCAGCAGCATTGCTGGTTAATGCAATGAGGCTCGGGACGTATGATTAATGTGGCAAGTGCAGCACGATAAATTACACTGGCATCAATACGTTGATACGCTGCGATGTCGAGGCGGTCCGGCCTCTTGGCAACTATTGGAACTGTTCAACATTTGAATAATGCCACAGTGCCAAACTATCTGTGTTACAGAGAGGCTGCACTTATCGCTGGCTGCCAGGAAACGTCCTGAAAACCAAATCTTGTTCTTTTTTGTGCCTTTTAATCAAACAGCCATCGTGATAATAAAAGATAATCTTGCGATATATGTGATGCATTTATATCTATTAGTCATTAGTTAACCCTTCCACCTTTGCAAGTGCATTGGTTGATGCATGTGCACGGTGCAGGTTGCATCCAGGGGACAATGGTAAAAACATATATAGAATGTTGATTGATGAACGAGGATGTAAAGCAGCACTCAGGCATCTGCAACCTACTGCAGCAAAAATATATAGAAACATTATCCCTGGGAAACGGTTGGTTTAGTGTGTGCAACTCTCTTAAAGGGATAAAACGTGCAAAACCGTTTGATTTTTCCAGTGAATTTATCTACAGCTGTGATTTATTCCTTCATACCGCCATGTCCAGTGAGAGGATTTCAGCTCCAGCAGTGTGTTTCTTACTTGATTTCACTCTCCTGGACTCGCTCTTCATCCAGATCCTCGATGAACTTCTCTCCCTTCATCCAGTAGATGAGAGGGCTGACATCGCCGCTGTATCCGAAGAACGCCCGGCAAGTCAGGTTCAAAGCGCTTCCTGTTAAAGACCAGAGAGGACATGATGTCAAGCATGAGAGCCTCGTTGGGTCGTTACTTCCACCGAGGAGGTCGTGTGCGTTTGTTTGTTAGCGGGATTATGCAGAAACTCAATTTGGGGCGGATCAATTCAACACAGCGGAAAACAGCATCGTCCTAACATTGGATCTGGTGGAGGATTCTGCTGTCTGGGTGCATTACTATGTTAAGTTATGCGTTGCATCTGCATGCCTCATAAAATACTGTATCATATCATATCAGAGTCTTCAACATCATTAACATGAACACAAACACTGGAAACAAGTGCTGAGATGTGCATTCAAAAGCTAATTCGGGCACGCACACGCTTGCCCTCTCACTCACGCACGCACACATATCCCTGCACTAAATGTGGTGCAGGAACTTCAAAAGTAGTCCCATTAGAACATTCAGGTTGAACACCAGCTCACCTGAAGGGATGAGCAGCTGTGATCAAAGCACACGTTCACACAGTCGAGGGAAAGATCTCAGACAAAGATTCTCTCGTGTCAACAGCACACCGAGGAAAGTAAACCGTAATGAACACATGAGGGCACTCAAGAGCTTCCTAAACCGCCCCTCGAGACTGAGTATCCACGCGGAAGAGGAATAGGAAGCCTCGACAATAACATGATTTCATTCAGAGCTGCTGCTGGATATGAAGGAAGGTCAGGAGTCAACGCCTGCAGTTTGCAGTTGGTTTATATGTGGAAGGAGAAGTAATTGTCACAGAGGAGCCAATAGGATCTTTATGGTTTATCTCTTAGGGTCAACAAGTATTCACACCAAGAATTCAACCAATCCGTGACACTTCCAGCATCGACATTCATTGTTTCTTTCCTTTTATTTGTCACCCGTCTCTAGATGAAGATAACTAAATTACTCCACGCAGCGCTGGTGTAAGCTGATTAGGTTTGTCATATAGAAGCACCTCTTCTCTTCTCTTCTCTTCCCTCATGGACGACCATCAGTGTCCACAAACCATCCACGTATCCTCCTGCTGGCGTATTCGACGCACGTTCCTCTTACATTCTTCTGAAGTGGGCTTCTCAAAAGGCTCGCGGTGCCGCAATCACATGCTGTTGCCTCCCAGTGAACCGCAGAGCCACATGTAAACAACACACGGAGGAGGCAGGCTCATCATTCAGCACCACCGCGTGGGGGGGTGGGGGGGTGAAGGAGATGCTTGTTTCCTCTGTTTCACAGCAGGAAATAGGAGCATGAGTGGAAGGTAAACTGCACTGGTGTAGGACACGGATTTATGAATCCTCGGCCAGTTACAGCACCATGGACAGCTCCCCCACGGCCGAGGACATGGAGGACTTAAAGAAGTGTTTATTACTGGACTGCTTCATCGGGTTAAAGGCAGTTATATGGATTTAGGACACTGTGACTATGTTCACAAGGACTGCAATAATCTACCTAATGACATTATCTTAAATAAGACAATATTTTAATTGAGGTCTCTACATGAGTTGAATCCATTCATATTCCTGTTTACATGCCACAGAGCTAAATGCGGCTAACGCTAACGATATCTTTCATCCTAACACTCTCTGGAAGTTGGAGCATGCTGCAAAAACTTCTGTACTACTTCACAGTGGGATTCATTCACATACACGTCCACAGCGTACTTCAATTATGCAACTAATGTAATGAATCATTGCTTACTCCTCCTGTTTACATGTGTGTCGTCTCCGTCAGATTAAAGGATGTTGACGTCCATGTAGACAGACAGTGTGACGACCTTTGAACCCGACACACACCACCAACAGCTCTGCATCCTCCTCCGAACACACCCCGGCTGTGACCGGTGGGATTGGTGTGAGTCTGAAGCACCGTGGGTTTGAACCGAGGGGCATGTTTCAAAAGATTTCAGTAGGTCACTCTCAGCACAAGGAAAAGTTTTAAGGTGTGGGAGCCAGGAGGACGGGAGGACGCTGTCTGTGAGGAACAGTGGCTGACATTTCCAAAGTTCAACAGCCACTCTCAGCGCAGCCGGGCTCTACAAAGACTACATGTTGTACCTACAAAGAGAAACCTCCTGCGTGCACACAGGCATTGGTAGTACTATTACACATGGTGCAACTTTGTGAGTGACGTCATCTCCCCTTTCTGCTGTTCATCAATCTCTCTCTTGTGCTGCTAGTTTATCCCGCACATCAAATGCAAACTAGGAATGTCATGCGTCTGGCAGCCGTGACCTGCAGAGGAAGTCTCCGCTGAGCTCGCTGGGAGTCACAGGAAATTGTCGAAGGCCTCATACTGTCTCATTTTAATCCAACTGCAGCCTAAAGACCCTCACAGCTACTTACACCTCCATTAAATACACTAGCGGAGGGTGTAACACACAAATCTCTGGCACATTCACGGACCCAAGTTATTCTGCGAGGTGATTACGATGCATTCCAGCAGAAGTTGCTCACTCGGGTGTTTTGTCTTCTTAGCTGAGCTACTACAACCTGACACGGCAGATGGCTTGTTACACATTTGTTACACATATTCGTGCAAAGCTCTGGAGAATCAAGCTGCCTGCCAGGTAAGGGCCATTGCACATGTCGATACCCTTCTCTTTCCCTGTCCATTATGTACCGTACGCTGTACATTGAGAGTGATGAACGGTTTGCAGATGTTGCAGCAGCCTATAGAGACAATGCTTGCTGGGCTGCAGGTGATTTCTTCCTGTTACTTCAACACATTTGGCTGTGGGGATAAATTGGCATTGCTTCCCGTTAATGCATTGATAATATATGTATATATATACATCCATGGTAGTCAAAGCAGGTCTACACTAAATGTACTACACCTCCCACGACTGCGTTTCCACCATTTCGAGAACACGTCAGAGCAGAGGTGAAAGAAACACCTTAGTTATTAAATAAAACACTTATTATCTGCTGGTACACATTGTGCACGGCTGCAGTTTCAACAGGCAGGGTTAAGTGCAACGGAATGACTGTTTGCAAGGCTCTTGAAAAAAAGATGTGCAAACATTCAGCAGGCAAACATAGTAAACACTTTTACGTACGACTCTGTCTTCGGCCTCTGAGCCGGCGCTACTACGATGCAGGGCTGGTGAGAGTTGGAGCAGATGGTTGGAATTAACAAGGACCGGAACAACGAGGTGAACAAATTGCACGTTATCAAGTTACAGGAAGGGAGGAGCTGCTGCGGTGTGATTGTTATAGAGAGCTTTACACCGCCTCATTTTTAGGATGATGTGTATCGACAGCTGCCCTCAGATTTAGATGTTGCTCATACGTTTTGGAAGTGGAATCTAATTATTCGCCCTCTATTGGCCTCTTAGCGTCCTCACAGATAAACGCACATGTGATACCAGCAATAGGCAGCACGTTCACGAGATCAAAGGTTTGGCTCTACGCAGCAACATGACGTATTGAGAAAACGTAGGTGAACTACAAAGGTGCATTGTTAATATTATTCAAATCTTATGAGATCATGTGATGCTGGTCTGCAGATTATTTATCCTGCAGCGAACATCCTATATTAAGTCACAACAGGGAGAATAAGACACCAACATGCCCACAATATGCTGCTGAGAAAACAGACCAACAAGCAAGATAACGTTTCCCAGGATGCCAACAATAGCAGCTGAAAGATTTATGAGTGTGTGAGGTGCCTTCCTGCTCCGCTATATGGATTTACATGCTTTCTGGCTTTTGATGAAGTCTCAAGAAAATTCACAACAGTGTCATTTTTTTCGAATTCACAAATAAAGGTCGAGAATAAACTTGGCGAGATTCGATGTGAACAAATGTTCCCCGCTGATGTGAGCTTGGTGCGGCTCTGTATTCACCAGCGTTTGTGTCTCCTCACCGGCAAATTGTTGTGTGCCGGTTCTGCTTTCACTCGTGCGTGGGTGCGGAGAGAAATCCATGTAATCTGAGTGATTGACATCCTCCCCATGACTGCGGGTTGCTCCAACGTCACCTGATGGAGATCAGAATTAAGATCTACCCTCTCTTTCAGTGCTTTTCATAAAGACTGAGAACATTCTGGTCCGTCACAAGCTACAGACGACTATTTGAAAATATTCTTGAAGGTAATAAATGAGTGTGCATTGCAGGGGACCCCCCGTGCATGGAGCTTCATGGACCCTTCCCCTTTGTAAGCTGTAACTCTGCAACTCAGCGAACAGTCTGTGGACTGTATGTGACGATGCTCCACTGACGGCTCTCAGCTCGGTTGTTTCAGTGTCGCCCACAGACAGACAGCGTCAGCATTCGGACATAAAGCCGCATGATTCCGACCCGACCGCTCATGTCGCACGGCCACGTATGCAATCTGTGTCCACACAGCCCAGAATAAATCTGATATGTGTCACATTAAGGTAAAAAGGGTTGTGAGTTAAGAGCTGAGACAAGTGTTGGTGCATGTTTAGCTGATTGTTTGGTTCCACGGGGCCGGCGTTGAGATTCCGACGGAGGAACACTTCACAACCCGGAGGAGAGGAAAACAAACCTTGAACAGAACAAGGCTGCAGCTGCTGTCCAACTCCAGCACAGACGCAGCAGCACACACTGAGATTGACAGACACACAGAAAGAAGATGAATAAAAGAGGAAACAAGAAAAAGTAAATGTGCACGTGCACGTGCATGCAAACGTGTATATAAAGGGGCAGACGCACACACACACACACACACACACACACACATCAATGTCATGTCTGTCTTCTCTGTCATCTCTTTCTTGTGGAATCCAATGAAAGACCTCTTGTTTTTCAGACGCCACTGTTTGTCTGCGTGTCTTTATTGTGTGACTGCCGCCGCCGCCGCTTCCTCACTGCAGAATAAACAATAATCAGTGCTTTCAGTGCAGTCAGAGAGAGTTTGATATATAACAATCTGGTCTTCAGAGCAAACTTCACCCTGCTATTTCAGGGCACGGTGACGTCTGGCACAGGAAGCTGCACTACAAGTTGGCGTGTTCCTGGATATTCTTAAGCATTGATTAAAATGGCCGAAGCAGGCGGCGCTTGTGTGTGTGCATGTGGTTAACACTGCGGGAAAATCTGATACAAGTCCTGTCAGTCGTGACACTCCCCCCACGAGCTATGATGTGAGCATGAAAAAGGCTCGTGCCCGTGCATGCCTAATCCCTCCTCTGCACACGGGATGGATGGATGAATGAGAGAGAACAAGACGGTTCCGTATGCAGACCCGTGCGACTTTGATGAGCAATATTGTAATGTGTTTCAAAGTGTCTCGAGGTGCACCGGAGCTTTGTGGTACATCTGAGGCTGCTGCGTGTGTCCAATATCGCACAGGCAGGTCCATCATCTCAACCGCTGGAGACATCTGATCCTGGTTCTTCGTCCTCCACAGAACCATCACCAGAGAGGCGATATACTGCTTCCTGGTTGTGACAGGAGTGGGCTGTCCAAATCTGCCCGTCAACCTTTCTTTGGTAGCTGACTCCAGGTTACCATGGCAACGTTGACTGTGTTGGGTAGGAGCAGCTCAGCAGGCTCTGCCTGGTCGGAGACTGAAGACAGGTATTGTGCCATATTGGGAACGCGGTGGACTCGTGCCAAGTGGCGAGCAGGAATCAGAGTCTGCTGTAATTTGGAGGAGGGCCAAATGATATTCTGAGCGAACAAGCAGACAAACAGCTCTTTAAAAACATGTATTTCCTACCTACTGGATGTATGAATGTGGCTTTTAGTTGATGCCGTATTGGTGCCCTGATGAGGAGGAATCAGAGGGCTGCATGGACAGTGAAACAGCTGATTTGGGCAGGCCGAGCGGAGGAACGAGTCGGGGCCCACCGTCTACCACCTGAGCCTCTGTTCTAATATCGTCCCCTCTCCCGAGACGAGCCCTTAATTACCATTACAAGCCTGAGAGCTTTTAACGGAGGAGAATCCTGCCTCTTTCCCTCTCTGGGTGCTCCCTACCCGCTTGTACCGCGGCCGCTGATGATCCGTCAGGGAAATGTAAGCCTTTAATTACGGGTAAAAATTACGGCCTTTGTGAACAGGTAGTTGGTGCCCTTGCTTTCATCTCCCCTTTCGCCTGCTAATTGTCACTTTGTGATGACATAATAGGTGCTCTGTCCGACGCGGGAGAAGACAGAGGCCTATTACGGGAGCCACGGAGGAGGATTAAGCGATGAGGAACTGGATAATGCTTTTTCATCTTTCCAGCAATTTCATTCTGACTGAGGGATCAACACAGCAACAAGTGCCGGTATCTTTATCAATCTTAAGCCTTCCATCCCCGGACGCTGTGTGCCGAGGGAACAGAATTTAAATAGGTTGATAGGCAGGGCGGGGTGGATGTATTTATATAGCACCTCATGCTGCAGACCCGTGTGCTTCACCATTAAACATTGAAAACAAAACTACTGTCTTGCAAAGGGGACGATGTTTCCCACGACGTGTGTCCCTCCCAAGTGAAGAAGCCAGGGCTCTCTACCCACTGACAAAGAAAATAACTGCTGCTGAAAGACAAACACGCCGAGCTTAAGAAAGAGTGAGCTGCACCTGGCCACCGTCCAGGGGGCAGGAAGGGGACATCACTTTGACGAATGACCTGAGAGCTGCGTGGCTGCAGGCGACGGACCGACTGACCAGAATACCAACCGAGACCAGACGAGCTCGAGTCACGCCGTCCACCATCCACCGTTCACTGAGGTGTCTGTATCGTTTGTCATGCTATTTGTAATTAACCGAAGCAATGTTATGCACAAACTGTGATTTCTCTTCGCTCTCTCTGGAGCTTTACACACACCCATGGCTCTACGCATGTACCCTGTCTTGAGAATAGCAGATCTAAGGAATGAATTTACAATTTCTCTTTCATCTTGCTTCCCTATGCAGGAGATCACATATCTCCACTTCCTGAAGAGAGAGAGAGAGAGAGAGAGAGAGAGAGAGAGAGAGAGAGAGAGAGAGAGAGAGAGAGAGAGAGAGAGAGAGAGTACAGCTGGTTGCTTCATCAGTGTTATATAACACACACACACACACAGACACACACACA